>JAQFXM010006311.1:0-13429 GCA_034693345.1 Entomobrya multifasciata | reverse complement strand
GAATACGGGGCACCCATTCCACCAACTGAATATGGGGCACCAAGTCCCCCAACTGAATACGGGGCACCCATTCCACCAACTGAATATGGGGCACCAAGTCCCCCAACTGAATACGGGGCACCCATTCCACCAACTGAATATGGGGCACCAAGTCCCCCAACTGAATACGGGGCACCCATTCCACCTAGCGGGTATGGGACACCTAATAATCGGAACAGATAACTGCGTGCCTTAAACAACCGCTAGTAATTAGAGCAAACTAATCCCATCAATCGCAATCCTAAACTTTAAAACCCTTTTTCACCACAAATAGTTAGTGTTTTGTTAAACTGACATGATATGTATCATCCTTCATTTGAATATCATGTATTTTAAACTCTAATAGGGAATTGAATCAAATGTTTCTAGCAAATTTTGTAATAAATGTAGCTGGACTACAGAAACGCGTTCGAGTGAATAATTTTATTCTTTTAAATGAAAGAAACTACTTAAACTAAATCTGATTTGTATAAAGCATATTTCTTAAGGTTGTAGTTTTTTAAACGCAAAAGAAACAAATATTTAAAAAACAAAATAACACACATAAATGCATTAAATCATACCAACCTCAAAAGTTACCGTTTTTAACTAAATTCATATTCGTTTTCAATCATGCCGTTTTGTATCACGTATTTATTGGTCAAACGCAATTAGTTGATATCAGACTGGTGATGTATAGTGTATGTATTATGAATGCATTTTATCATATAATTTTACTTTGTACCATAATATTTACACCACCATACATCTCAGATCAAACTAAACATTATTACAAGGCTACTATTTGATAAAAATTGTTACATAAATATTTTTCGAAGCTTTAAGCTACATAATATTTAAAGCGCATATAATATATCAAGACAAATTGTGTCAATAAATCCAGCGTAACTTTTGTTTGTATCATGCTGATAACAATGTTATGAATAGTTATGATTTCAAATTTACGAATGCACTTCGTGCTTTATCAAATGGATTTAGATACAAGCGTTTATTTGTATCGTATTTTTAATTCATTTTGAGACTGTAAGCTAACTAAAATAAATGACAACTTTGTGTAAACAATGAATGGTAGAAGATAAGTTTCATATAAACTAAACTTTAGGTTAAGCCTCAACATTTGTACAGTTGTCAGATAAATCATTGATATTTACAAACTTAGCCATTAAACAAGCCAAGTATTAATTAAAACATATTCAACTTTTAAAATCGAAATGGGGGGCATTGTGCGACGCCTGCTAATAGCAGTTCTTGCTCTGATATTGTGCATGTGCACAACATTTTTCGACGTGCACTGCAGTGCAATTAGCCTTTCAATTTTAGATGATGACTTTCACGATTCTTGCAATGACGGTCATGCCGTTGAATGTGATGATGAAGATCGGAAGAATGTCCAGTCCACGGCAGAGTGCAACTTGGATCCTCAAATAGTACAAGAAATTGCGAATTACAAGGATGTTGCAGACAAAATAATACAGGAAGTTTTACAAGGTTCCTTCAAAGGGAAAGCATACAGTGACTTGGAACATTTTGTGGACACATTTGGTCCAAGATTTTCTGGAACTGCGACGCTGGAAAAGGCAATAGATTTTATGTTGGATCGGATGAGAGATATTGAATTGGAAAATGTGCATGGCGAAAATGCAAGCATTCCACAATGGGTTAGGTATGCATACATGCCAAGTTTAAGCACACTCACACTTATTGAAACAAAATGTTTAAATGTAATAAGTAATAATGCCTGAAATATATTCCCGATTTTTATTTCCAGAGGTTATGAGTACGCAGAAATGATAAGTCCGAGAAAGAAAGTCCTTACAATTTTGGGTCTTGGTCACACAATAGGAACCCCAATGGGCGGCCTTGAAGCCCCTGCACTCGTTGTACGAAATTACACTGAACTTCAAGCACGTGCTGAGGAGGTGAAGTTCTTGTTTATAGTTTTTAAATTTTAAATACAAGAGAAAGTAGTTGAATGCGAACATTTATATAACTGTTGATTAGGCAAAAGGGAAAATCGTAATATATAATGCTGAATTTGTGGACTACCTGACCACATCAGAATATCGGAAAAATGGGGCAGTAGAAGCTGCAAAACTTGGAGCAGTTGCCTCATTAACCCGATCTGTTGGCCCATTATCTTTAAATACTCCACATACTGGAGGAGTTAACTACGTTGAAGGTATTAAGAAAATTCCTGCTGCTGCGATAACAATAGAAGATGCAGAGCTATTCCAGAGACTTCAAAATAAAGGTAGACAGAAAAATATCCTCTTTTGTCTAAAAGACACGGATGAATTTTTTGCACTACAACCTGAGTACTGAGCAAACTATTAAATTATCTATAGGGAAAACTATCGTGATTAAATTAATCCTTAACGATTACACACTTGAGCCAGTGATATCACGCAATGCGGTTGGAGATATTTCTGGGAGAGAAATTTTAGATGAAAAGGTTCTCATTTCTGCGCATATTGATTCGTGGGACGTAGGTTCAGGAGTTATGGATGATGGTAAAAAAAATGCATGTAAAGAAATGCTAGTAATGCACATTGCACATATATATTTTATAATATAAGTAATTTAATGAAATGTTCAGGTGGTGGTGTAATAATAACAATGCTAGCCGTACAACTCTTAAAACACCTCAACCTCCGCCCACGAAGAACTTTAAGTACAGTTTTGTGGACGGGTGAGGAGGTGGGACTGGTCGGTGCAACATCTTATTTAAATCAGCACATAAATGAGCTGGGAAATATCAGCGTTCTACTGGAATCGGATGCAGCGACATTTCGGCCGTTGGGATTGGGATTTGCTGGATCCCATTCCGCTGGATGCGTAATTCAGGAAGTTTCCAAACTATTGGCACCGCTGAACGCTTCAGATTATCAAACTTTTGAAAAGATTAGCTCTGATGTGGATGTATTCATACCACATTTTGTGCCAGCAATTAGTCTACGAACGGACTTGACAGAAAGATATTGGTATCACCACACAGAAGCGGATTCGCTGACTGTCGAAGATCCAGAGGAGCTTGACCTTTGTCTGGCGACATGGGCTGTTACGGCGTATGTTTTATCAGATTTAAGTGTGGCTTTACCGAGGGACATAATTTAAAAGGAGAACATGTAGTTTTAATGGAAAATAAGAATACATGTTTTGTACATAATGCTGTAGTTGTTATTACATTGCTACAATAATTAAACAGCCTTGAATAGTTTATTCAAAGGTTTGAAATTGTAAAATGTCATACGATTTTCATTTTTACAATCATTTTAAATTATTCATTATCGCTCATATACTAAAAGGCCACAACTTTCGCAACCACAATGCAACTGCCAAAATAGTGGCGACAAAGTATCTTTTGTAGATTCTGGTCCATAAAAGCTAAAATAATCTCAGTTAGTCAACAGCTTCTAGTAAATTGTCTAATAAATGTAGCCGGACTACAGAAACACGTTCCAATAAATAATTTGATGCTTTTAAATGATAACAGACTACAAAAATTAAATCCATGTTTATTTAAAGCATCATGCTTTTCATACTTTGTATTTTATTTTTTAAACGCACATGAAACAATAAACTATTTATTCAAATAGTATAGAATGCATTAAAATCAGTCATTCAGTCCTTGTTAAATTATACATATTTTTACATTAAGGTAATTAAAAAATTAGCAAATAAAAAATATTCATTACTTTTTGAGAATATAAATACATAATTTAGCTTAACTTAAAAACGAAGTGTTTAAAATAACTTAATTGAACATGTAAAAAATTCTACTCAGTGAAAAATCATTGTATTACAACATAAGGTACAGCCATTTAAAAAAAATGAAAACAATCTTGTATACAATATTTTAACTAGCAGTTAGCTGACTAACCTTTGAAACAAATTTAGAAATTAACGTTTTTGAATTTTCTATGACATGTAACAAAGAATTTTGGTCTGGTAACGGCATCCCCACAAATATCTTATTGATCCAGTTCACAGCAGTAATTTTGCCTGTATCAACTACTGCAAACTCCCCATAATCCGCCATTGAGCAGCTCAAACATTGTAAGCTTCGTACCTCAACAATTTGTGGTTTCAAACTACCAGCCGTAGATCCTTTCAATTTCCCTACAAACTCTATCCTATCCCCTGTTCGCAAATTAAGAATGTGATCGATCAAATCTTGTTTTTTCTTTTGGTCATAAACATCGCTAGTTTTCACTATAATAGAAGCCGGTGCAATAGGTCCTGTATCACTTGACCCCGAAAGAAAGTTTTTCCAATTTCTTTGTGATCCATCATCTTTATGCGATGAGAAAATTCCCACAGAGATGTCAAAAACAACATCTATACTTTTCTTGTGTTGTAAAGATCTGGAAAATTGTTCCACTTTCACAATTGATATTCTCCCCTTCCATTTTACCAGAGGATTTGTGTGGTCACCGTACATAGTTGAGCACTTTATTTGTGTTGCTGCAGGGCTAACAACATTCCAAGCTGGTCGGTGACAGGAAGCTTCGTAATCTTCCCAGTCTGCATACCTGACTTCATTTTCCTCCAATTCATCTTGGGTTCCAGAAACTATTTGATGATATGTACTCAAAAGAATCAATCCTAATATACCCGACAATATCACAAGAGTAACCTTCCATGTTTCCAACTTTGAACAAAGGAGCATCATAAAGAGGCATATTGTAAGACCAACGAATAGACCAAATATGAAATCACTCCGCTCCACACTTACAGAAGTTTGTACCAGTTTAACCAGCCATAATGTTAAAATCAGATTTGGAATTGTTTCAGTGAACATTTTTTGAATTGAAAACTTGATCGTGGTCATTGAAATGACAAGGATTAACATTGTAAATACATCAACGCAGAAGGGTAAATTTTTCAATTGAGTTGAATCACAATCTTTGAACATTGGCTGATGTAAGAACTTGAAGGCTTCTTTGTCATTTTCTCCAATGATACTTGAAATCAAGGGGGATTGGTAATATATCAAAGCACAGCTTATCACAACAGCGTGTTGCCATTTAATGAGTATACGATGAAAGAGACCATATTGAATAGAAAGTACAACCGTGGTTCCTACACTCACAAATAATACTGCGAAATTATAGCTATCTAGAAAGAGTGCTGCGAATAATGATCCAAATGATAAAAGTAGAAGATGAGGTAACAAGTAGTGTGTGGAGAACCGCATTTCAATCCTGTCTGTCTTCCATTCCCCCATCAATACGCTTGAAAAGGCTAGCTTCCAATCTATAGTCAAGTGTATATAAAAAAGGAATTTAGCGACATTAATTAATGTACGACCTTTTTGACTATTTTCCCACACATGGTAGATTACATTTTTCCCTCATGTTCAGCCTTACCTTGAAAATTCCTGTACCTACGTGCCCACAGGAAGCAGTTGTAAGATGACCATAGCATTCCCAGATATATCAAGTAGACTAATGCACTTGCCAAATGGATCGAATTCCCCAAAACCGCAAATATCAGTAGTTGTAGTGCAAACACACTTGATATAGAATTAATATTCCACTCATGTCGCATAAGAATCCTATTTCGTACGTCCACAGAGATTTCCGGTGTCTTTCCACAATTGAAATCTTTCGCCACATTCAAAAGGTCACTTAACGTTAACCTTTTTCCTGGCTGCATTCTCGCAAACTTTAGATCAAGTTGTGAAATGTCATCTGATGCGGAATGTGAGTGCTTTGTAAATGTTCTATTTCTACAGTTTGATGGTGGAGATGGAGGGGTTGAGGTTGAGGATGAAGCAGGCCTTCTCTTTCCATTGCGATGACTAGAACTAGAAACTACGAATGTTGTATTCAAATCAGAGTTCTTTAGAAATGCTTCTCTAGCAGCTTGAGGAGTTAAAGCATGATCATCTTTGGAGCTTTCCTCTTTCTCTGCATAAGTACTATTTTGTGGTTTCTCTGACTTTTCTTCTACTTCCTCTTCTTCCGGGACAATTTCCTCTTGTTCTAAAGCAGCATCGTTAGTAGCACCCTCGAATATAGATGAATTCTTTTCTTTTGCATTCATTCGTGCAAGAATTTGGGCTGTTGTAATAAATTCCTCGCCGTTGCTTAATCTTGTAAATTCAAAGCAAAGGAATAACATAGCATCATAACAATTGGGGAAATTTGTCTACATAATATTGAATGAGCTTATTAGCCAACAAGAAATATGAAATAGACATGCCGACTTGGCATTCTGCTATGTCACAAGGGCCCAAATAGCAAGACCCCGACCACGCAATATTGTTACATATAAAATTTGTCATTGAAAAAAATGGTGCAAATGAACTTACTTTCTGTGTATCAACCTGGCAGCCTTAAAAGTCTGTTTTTCATACTTTGGAGTTGAGATGCAGGTTTGGACATCTAGAATATTTTGCGCCGTTAGCCCTTCAACATAAATCATAATATACCTACTTAACATCATGCATTACGTCAATCGACAAAGCTTTCCAAATTTGTACAAAATATTTTCAATGTAATCCAACCTACTTTTAGTTCAGAAATATAAATTTATGACAACTGAACATGTAAAAAGGAAACAAAGAAGAATCGAACGAAAGTATAATATATTTTGTCAAAAGTCGCAACACTACGTACCACTTCCAGTCTGCATGCACTCTTTGAGCATTTGGGTCGCTTCATCGTTTCCTTGTTCTGATGATTTTATGAGCCAATAGAGAGCAAGACGGGCATTTTCCCCTACAAAAAAAGAACAGCTTACATTATATTATAGTTTATGATTATGATGATGTTGATGAAACATGCTAGAATTCCATCATGTATTAAAAACCATACATAAATACCTAATTTCTATTCATAAAAACATCAACCCTAATTGTCCTTACAAATATAAGACTTATAAAATTGAAGAGAAAAGGGTTGGGACATAAGACTACCATTAACTTATTCTTTTAATCACACTTGCGTTGCGACAATAATAATTGAGTAGTTGACTTACTGAAGTTATAAAATGTACATTGTACACGATTTTTTTGTCCGCTTTTTTGTATTGTTTTCATGTTTAACCGAAAAAAGCTATACAACATATTTTTATGTTGCATACATTACAGTTATTTTCAATATTTTGAATTCTGAAACATGCATTTGGAAGCTAATAGAAATTGCTTTTATAAGGCCATTAAAATGATTGATTAATACATTAAGTTTCTCAGGATCAGCAAAACATATATTTAAAACCTGATAGCTTTTTCAATGGCAGATTACATAGGGCATGAGTTTGAATTACGTTTAAAAGCGCACTTACTTCGACTGTTTTCAGAGGTAGCGCAGTCCGCACTTTCCTGGAGAAGCCGTTTTGCCACTTCGAGTTGAGCATCTTCGTCCCCCTCCTCTGCCAAGTTTGCTCGTAGAATATTAATGCTCACCTTTGACCGATCTAAGCATTGAGGACAGAAGAAAAAACAACAAGAACGATCACCACCAGAACCTAATTGATGACGAGGTAGTCAATAAAATAAACGGGCATGCATTGCATTGTAATGTAACAGAAAATATACATACATAATTGAAAGAAGGACGAAATTAACTAGCTGTTACTTTACGCGAAGCAAAATAAAAGCTGAGTAAAAGATAAATAACACCATCCAAAAATATCAGTGTATATGATCAATAACTTTGCATCCCAGATAGTACTTTTAGACATTTTTGTTTAGTGACCAATATGCATGGATATAACATTTGATTCAGTAGACAAACTAAAATGTGAGTTTCCACCAAGTAATAGGACCATGTCAAGAGTTTAGTTTGCTACAGTTGATTGTTTTATTTTTGTCTTTGAGTGCTGAATTAGCTTGTGACAGACAGAGTGAAAATATTGATACATAATATGCTATGCATCATACATGATTGATTGGTCACCTTCCACTTTCACCAATGCATTATGGTTCTTTAACTTGTTTATAGCGTGTCTTGGAGAGAAATGTGGGGCAATGTGCGATGGGAAATCCCAGACGATAGAGTCTGTACCTAAATAACATTTTTTTAGTACCATCGATTGGGTTGGGCACATCATTCTCTTTCTCTGCAATAACAAATATTACGCTTGTCTCTGGGTGCAGTGCCTAACAATTACAAGTTAATTTAGTAACAATTCAAAATCGCTTATTTTCCCAACAAAAGATCTAATGTTGTCTTGTCATTTACTCCAAGTGTAATTATTACGTCTGTATAATTTTCTGTTCAATGTGACTATACGATTCATGGAATCTGAAAGGATTTTCTAGACATGTTTGTTGATGAATAAGTTAATACCATAATTAAAGGGAAAATATTTACATCTATACGTTCTTATACCAGTGCAATCCTCCTTGTCTAATATGCTGATGGCTACGACATGAGGAAATAATTCATGTTATGTTCGTGAATATTTATTCATCTTAATCAAAAGAATTCAGGGAATTTTTTCCATGCAGGATAACGATAAATTCTGAGGCTATTCGTTTCGGACTAAAAAATATGTTGCAACAGAGCTGCGTTTAAGATCATGCCATAAATTTCTACCAAAGTTTATTTTAAAGTTCTGCAAAATTCTCATCCGAATCCAGGGCTTTTATTCCAATTAATAATTGAGTGGCAAGCAATTTCTTTATTTGCACATCATATAGCTTAAAGCTTTTTTATATCCATAAAACAATAAGTTTTGTTGAAGTGATGTATATATACGACTTACCTTGCAGCGTCCAGGATTTCCGTTGTCTTTTTATATCACCTGCCATACTTTTTCTCGATGTAAATCAATGATAATGGTCTACAAAACCATCCAAAGTTCCAGGTGAAAATGTAGAGCACTTGATAGACAATCGTCCTAATCACCGGTTCATTTATTTACACTGGTTAGCCCGTCACACTGACAAATTACTTATGTCAAAGCTAATGCTGAGACTAACAGCTAGTGATTGTCAGACGAAATCGTGAAGACTAGACGCTTTTCGAGTGTATGGTATACTGAGAAGTTCACTAAACTCCTCCAGATTGCTAGAGTTGAGGATCCTATGCAACTACTCCAAAGGTTAGCTTACGACTGAGCTGGAATACACCGTTTCCTGTCATGTGTACCAGTCTGAAAGCAACATAGACGGGTATACGTTAACAGGTGTAAGAACACGGCGCAGCGTCGACGTTCAATGTCAACCTAATATGTAAAAAATCGTTCTTCTCTATTCTCTTTTATGGACTAATGGAAATGAAATACATTAAACACAGATTACTATCTCATCATATCATGATGCCACTTTTATGCATACCTGACTGTATTCTTTTCCTAAACGTCAACCATCACTAAAAGATGATTTTGATCGAGAACCGAGGATGTAAAAAAAGTTGGTGTTGTGCAGTGTTGTATTGTGCTATTATTGTGGTCTTTTAAAGCTTATAGTTATGAAAATGTGCTTGTTTGCTTAGATGTGATATATGCATGAGAGTTTTTTCTTGTTTGAGAACTAAAGCTGCGGTGAGAAAGAAAATCCGCCATAAATCCTATTTCAGTTCTGATTGGACAAAATACTATGAATTGTTTCTTGAACTACATTTAACAGACAGCCTTAAAATTAAAAGATCTAAGGCGCTGGTTTTTAGTTTAAGTCAGTGTCATGTCAATTCGACCAACGAAGATAAATTAAATGTAGAGATGTGAAACAACGTATGTACGTGCTCTCTTTATAATGTAGTTGCCCATGCCCATATCTATTATTGCATTTTACTTGGTTTGCAGAAATGAAAGGCAACGAGTCATCATCATTTTTGTCTCTTCTACCAAATAAAAACTCATGGTCATGTTGATGTTGCACTTGATTTTGTACATACGTATACGTGTGATTGTCGAAAGTTGAAAGAATCATTTTATGGCATATGTTACAAGTGCATTCAACCAAAAATGGTAAAAGGAGGAGATCAAGACTGTTTGTAAAAGATTAGAATGCATATTACTTTGCTATTTTACTTCTGGCATTGTGGCAACGGAACAGCAAGCTGCCGAGGCTTGTCTGATTGTACGCCTATGTAATTCAAAGAATCCAATATATGTAGTGCTTGTCTTGTAAATTCTCAGTTTGTCTGTTCAGGAAAGAAGGCTAGAATTCCAAAATTGAGACAAAATATGTTATGAAGAGGCGCTCAGAAAATAACCTTTTGTCTGTCACGTCAGATGTACAAATTAAGATGACCCGAATGCATTTGATTTACGAAATGAGAATTTATAACTTTTCCAATTATTATTGCGGGAATGTTTTTTTCATCCAGTAAAACATGCGTAATATATGCATGTATTTGTCAAAGTCTGCACTAAATATTACACAGAAAATGGCTTGTGTTTGTGTTCTTGTATACTGCGTGACCTCCCCTGTTCATTTCTTATTAATTGAAGTAACGCCAAAAGATGACGTTGCACAAGATTAAATACATAGTTTTGATGTACAGAACGCATGACCAGGCAAATCTGTTTTTACCATTCTGATTTTAAAGATAACAATATCCGAAGGTTTTTTACAACGCTAGATCTTACTTGACATCAAAGCATTTTTTCCGATGATGCGGACCAACATACATTACATATTTATATACATCTAAAAACTCGAGTGAAAGGAGCGAGAATTCTTACCCATGTGTTTCTTCAAGGACTACTGCATACAACATACGCAATCATCCAGAGGAGCTCACATGGAAATTTGTTATGTGCCTAAATGCTGAGATATTGACAACATGAAACACTACTATGGTCTCATGGTGTTTCTCACATCACATTTCACAACAACCAGTTTATAAACTTGTTTAATTCTTCAATTGTACACAAATTAAGGTTGCTTTGATGTGATGTAGAACTGTATCATCTCGTTTCAGACGATGAATAAAAGTACATATGTCAGTGCAATAGTTTATATTTTGCACACAGTCTTACATAAGTATACACCATTCTCAAATAAATTCCAGGTTCATTTATCTTTTGCTTTTGCCATTGGTTAAATGAAATGCAATATTGCAATATATGTAGTTAGTGACCTAACACATAGTCCTATGATTACAGTGCCCTTTTTGCAAGGTTAAGCCAAGCACGTTTTTATCACAAAAATAAAATGTCACATAAGAAACAATTTATGCAACCACAATTTCAACATTGGAACGTAGCCGGTAAATTCTAAATTGCTTCGAGAGCAAATTAAAAAGTACTGAAGTGTTACAGAGAGATTTCACAACAAACTAACGAAGAATATACACAGAGCAACCGATTCATGTTCTTTTAATTTGATGTCACGAAGACACAGTCTCAACACAATTACTCACAGACACAGTTTGCCATAATTAGACGCACTATTTCTTCCAAATTTTTATGGTAATGATGGGATCACTATCCGAAACACCCCTGTGGGCTCCAAGAAAAGAAGTAGTTGCCAACACGAGATTGGAATCACTGAGAAAATCGGTGAATAAAAAATATTCCCTCCAGCTTGGTGAGTTGATTTTACTCTTGTGGAGTTTTTAAAAGAATATTTTTGTTTTGAATCTTACTTGTCTCTCCAATTGGCAATACATTACATTCAGGATGAGTGCTCAAGAGACACGCAAATACATACACATGAAAAACGAGTTTTATTTATAAACAGACTTTTACTGGTGGAGTGAGTGGGGTGAGATAGTGTAAAGTGACAAACAGTATGAGAGCATAAGTTTGAAATTTTGATCTAAGAAACATTACTTATGACTGAGTACAATTTCATGCAATATTTTATTTTTAAACTAAACAATCATAAGGACAGTCGAAACACGACTTAAAGTTTTGAAATGCTAGATTACTAACTGTATGAAGATTGTCAAATACAAAAATCTATGAAATTAGAAATAGGCATGCGAACTAATGAATTTCATGTAGATACTAACTTGCATAAAATCGTTAACTAATTGTCAGCTTTGCACTTATTTAGAAACGTATGCTGACCTACATAAATGGTCAGTCAGCCAAAGGAGTAACTTTTGGGATGAGGTTTGGAAAATCGGGGGTATTATTCACAGCGAATCATACACCCAAGTTGTTGATGAATCATTACCGATTGATGCCATTCCAAAGTGGTTCACTGGTGCCAAATTAAATTACGCCGAAAATTTGTTGGAGAAAGGCAATGACAATGACATCGCCGTTTATTACAAAGGTAAAAAACCATGGCCTTTAAAACGTGGTTGAATGATATGATAATCTATTAAAATTAGTGCTTGCTTCCTGTGTTTGTTAGGCGAAGGTCATCCAATAACAGAAAAACTTTCATATTCTCAACTGCGTTCAGAAGTTTCTGCATGGGCGACAGCTTTGAAAAGTCTGGGGGTTGAAAAGGGGGATGTCGTTGCCGGAATTTTACCAAACTGTGTTCAGGTAGTTCAATTACAAATGTGTCACACGAACTTTCTTATGCATACTTCATACTATCATTTTAAACCTAATTGATAAAATATGATGTCAGCCTCAACCCTTGCTGAGTTTGCATTATCATTATACTAAATCTATTATTTCATAGACATTGGCAGCCGTTTTAGCAACTGCGAGCATTGGTGCGGTGTGGACATGCACTTCTCCAGATTATGGAACAACGGTAATACATGTGGTCAAAAATTGGAAATAAATTTTACACCTGCTTCAAAGTGTTTTTACATAGCTGAGCATACTTGAAAGGTAAAAATAAAAATTATTGAGCTCTTTAAAATTTTAGGGGGTCATTGAGAGATTCAAACAGACAAAGCCAAAGGTTGTAATATCAGTGAACGCTGTAGTCTACAATGGCAAAACTCATCAAATGCGCGAAAAGCTGGAGATCATTCTTTCAGAACTTTTAAGCGTCAAGCATGTAATAGTAATTCCCTTCCTAAAGAATACTAACGGAGGATTAAAAACATTTTCACATGAAAATTGGTACAACATATTCTCATTTTTCCTTCAAAGCTACTTTGCAGAATGTGAATTTTACACTCTTTTAAAAATTTATTCCTTAAGGAAGTGGTCATCAGAATTACTTGACGATATCCGAACAACGAATATCAAAATTCAGTACGGACAAGTTCCCTTTGACCATCCTCTTTTTGTGTTATACTCTTCAGGAACTACTGGAAAGCCAAAATGCATGATTCACTCCGTCGGGGTGCGTACTATGCAACTTGACATACATAATAATATAGATAACAGTTATATAATTTTCATTTGTGTAAAAAACATTATTACACTTCTAGGGGACATTGCTGAAACACGTTGAGGAACATTTACTCCAAAGTGACCTCCGGAGTACAGACACCATCTTTTATTATACCACTGTCAGAATAACACGTTTACGCATATCTTTCATTTTATGCAAACAACACTATTCATCTAA
>JAQFXM010006310.1:0-13430 GCA_034693345.1 Entomobrya multifasciata | reverse complement strand
TGGATTATACTTTGCTCCTCATATAATATGTACATGTTTTATTGTTAAGACCGTAACAAATGAATCAATTGCTTTTATGTCTGGATTCCAGGTTTATCAATGGAAGCTTCTTGCCCACGTCGCTAAAGACCATAGCGTTACGTTAAAACCTGCCCATCTCTCTTACAAATGTACTGTGTGTACTGCAACATTTGGAATGTACAAACTCTTTGAAAGCCATGTCTATTCCGCTCATAGCGTGGCAAGAAATGCTCCAAGAGGGAACAACCCTGAAGCTGGTCGTCCCAGACAGGCTCCAGTTAACAGCAGAAATAGTATAGGTAGCCAGATGCAAGTTAGTTCACGTACTATGTCATCGGGTGGTTCACAAGGTTCATTTAAGCCTCTCAAAATCAATGACGAAATCACCATTATTCCACAACCCATGGCTAACTCTGCACAAGGCCTGAGGAAAGGATCTCTTACAATTACCCCACAAGCCGCTAACAGACGGAGCTGTAAGTTATTTTTATGTATTCATATTTAAGTATTGAAAGATAAATTTTGTTTGAGTGACAGGCGTAAACCTTCAACTTATTTATTGAATGATTTTGCTATTAAACAGTTCGTGGCCAGCAAGATGACGAAGGAATTCAAATAATAGAAATTGACGATTCTCCCAAGCATAATGGAAGATCAATGGAAAATGGAGAGTTTAAAGCCAGATTACCAATTAGTGACTCCACCCTTAGGAAAAGGAATCTGGAGATAAGCGTCTGTGGAACGGACGACTCTTCAGACGAGTCGTATTCCAGAGGATTACCCGAAAAACGAATTTGTCTGAATTAACTGTGGTATTAATCTAGATGAAAGAATACCTGTAGGAAAATTTCAGTTTTTTTTGTAGTGTTAAGTTGTACGTATATTAGTTTAAATGAATTGAATTATAAGTGAAAAAATGATTATACGATGATGTTGTAAAGTGCAACAAGTTAAACCAAACTGTGTAAAGTTAAAATAAAAGTGTTTACCGTGTTATTGTGGTTTTTGTTAGTCTTTTTGGGAATGTATTCTTAAGAAAAAGGTACATTGGTAAATGTGGCGGTTTTATACAAAAAATAGATAACATTTAATGAATTCATATTTTCATGTTAAATACTTAATGCGCGGACTAAATATGTGTACATTTTCGTTAATATGTGTAATTTAATGAAATTATTTGTTTTAACCTCACGGATGCAAACTTAAGATAGTTAAATTACCTGGTAGAAAACTGTTTGAGCAACACGTTAAAGGTGTGGCACCACAAAAGTATCATAGAATTTCATAATAACATCTTCAAGTATTTGTGTGACAAAATGCACTCATGATATTAAGAAGATGTTAGAAAGGAATCTGTAAATATTCTATGTTAGATAAACGTATCGTGATTCTGTAAATTGTATATACATTTAATAAATTATAAGAAATGTAAGTACACTGGCTTGGAGTTAGAACGGTGTGAGTAGCACACACTTTAAAACAGTTAAAAATTAGGCGTTCTTATTCGTTAAACTTAACAGTTATAAAACCTTCTTGTAGTTAATTAAATCACCTCCGGAAAACGTGGAGGTAACAAAGTATGATTTTAATTTACCATGATTTTGAATATGTAAACGGTTTTTAATGTGCTATTTATAGTTATTTAAAACTTTGTTGTGTGAGCGAGCGTGTAATTTAATCTAAGTTTTTTGGTGAAGGCAGTAAGTTCAAAAAAACGGGACATCTGACTCCTGATCAAGTTTTTTGTTGTCATTTTCACTTCCAGTAATTTAAAAATTCAAAACTATAATAGAAAGCAGAGTAAATAAAGCTAATTTCAAATTATAGCAACTAGTTATTTGTCGTTTCTTTCAAAATATGAATCTAAATTCGTAAATTCACTTAAGAGTTTTTCATCAATTTATCCGAATCTGATGCATTGTAATGAACTGTTATGTTATTACGGTTCACTGGTTAATACTTTATGAAAGTTTAAAACTCCGTCATTTGTTCTTGTTTTAAATGAAATACAAAATATAAATAAAATGCGGCCATCTTTTTCGGTTTAAAATTGCATACATCAAGTTTATTCCGTAACTTTTATTCTATGCATATTTTTGTAGTAACATTGATATTTACTCATGAATTCGTCACTCTTTTACACTCATCATTCATAACAAGCATCTCTCACACGGCATTCTTACAATTATTGGGACATATTTGATAGAAAGATAATGAATTGAAACAAATAACTCTATATTAAAATACGAAAACATATTGGATCAAGAGGAAATGAGGAAACACATCTTCCGAAAATTTTCTCACTATCGACGTCCACCACCTCCTCCACCCCCGCCGCCGCCACCACCACCACCGCCGCCTCCTCCTGGACGTGGACCACCTCTACCCCTGACACCTCGCCCTCTGCCTCTACCCCTTCCTCGGGCTCCCCTACCGGCTCCTGAAACAAATTATAATATGTATTTAATTACAGAAAAACAAATAACTGACTGGATAAATGTTCCAAACACATAATATGTGTCTTCTATTATTAAACCCAATTAGTCAAAGATTTCCTGTCGTATCTCCAGCGTACAAATTGGAAAAATTTGATCTTATCAATGCATACAAATTTTTGCATATGCACACACAGACGCCTACACTGCCATTTACGTTTCTATTTAGTAGAAAATTACCTTTAGCTTCCTGCTTCTTCTTAGCTTTAGATTTAGGAGTGTCATCGATAAGTAAAGTTTCCAAAGGCAGGGAATCGGGGAGTATATAATAACGAATGTTGTTTCCACGAATGCTTAGCGAGTCCAACTGAACAGGGTCCCTATTTTTTACGGTCATTTTAACTGCTTTTAAATGAGTATTCATTGCGACATCCACCCCTACAAGATAAGCAATAATGAACATTAAGTCATTACTGAATTTTCATCATTTAAACACACATGAATTGAAGTTAAAGTTGGCTTTTGGTAATAATTACCAAATTACCCGTAATAGTTCCATGGACCTGAGTTCCATTCTTCAGTTCTATCGTGACAGTCTCATGACTGAGTTTCATCAGAAACCTGTAAATAACACAATTCAGATTAAATAAAAAGTTAACCCCAAACTTTTAGATATTTCAAAATAGAACTGAATAAGTTAAAAACATCTAAACAGTGACTTACCGTACGAGCTTCATTATGACCGAACTAAAATATTATGTAAATACTCAACTTTAACACTAATGACTTAATGTAAACACTATCCCAGTTCAACGGCTCAAAGCTTTGCAGATGATAATGCACAACAATCGAATTATTTGCAGATGATTAAATGCTATGCTTAAATGTACACTATTACCTTAATTAAAAAAAGGTAATTAGTGTGAGAACGTAAGAGTGTGACCGTGACGGATAAAATTTCATCAAACATCAAAACAATTCCCGATTCCGGTATTTCGGAATCAGAAGGAAACTTTTTTTTTGTTTGGATCTTGGCTTGGTAAGCTAACGCTTGGCCGGAACATATCAAATTTGGCTCTACAATGAATCTAGCATGTTGAATGTGAGACGAAGCTTTCCATAAACCATTGCAAGCCCCGGAATTCTTAGAAAAATGACAGCCAACAGCATTGCTTTTTAACTCCGTAGATGGCGACAAAGGTGCGCTCAAAATCTTGAGCGTCACTTCACTTCGTTCCCATCCGATTGTCGTGTATGTTCCTTGGATGTTCGAAATTGGAGTCTCATAATGATGACTTATCATGATATTAATGCTTAATCTGAATTTACGCGTGTTTTCAATGAATTGCCATATGCAAAGATTACTACATTACTATTTCTGCACTTTACAAGCAACTCAAATTTAATCTAATTGTGAATTGATCGAAAACAATCAGTCGTTTTACAGTCATTGCATTGAAAAGGAAACAGTCATTCACTTCGAATTTAAAACAAATTTAAAATGTACTGTAATTAGTCTAATAATTTGCAAAAAGGAAGTAATTATTCCAGTCCAGAATCTGGACTCCAGTACTCCAGATGGTTTTTCAACTCTTGTACTTCTGCGAATGCGAAACATACATTTCACGTTTATAGTAATGTTAAAGTTAATGGCATGATTTCAGATTAAACGAATTACATTTTATGCAAAAAATAAAATTTTCGTGCTACATAATGTTAGTGCTTATTGGCTTTGGATCATACTACAGTTTTCCGTATCCTGAACAGTTAAATCTACGTTGACAGCATATTATTGTAGCAAGAAAAAAATTACGAAGCGCATTTCAAATTATACATGTTTTTAAATAAAATAGATAATGGTTTAAAAAACAACGCACGTTTTCCTTAAAATCTATGTAAGACAGAATAGACAGTAATTAACAATTCGTTTATCTCATGTTATGCAGCCATTGCTCTCTTGTTAAATGAGTCTTCACAGTTTCATCAAATGTTGCGAAATTATCTTTCTCTAGCATCAGTAACTGTTCTTCAGTCACTAATCACTCGCATTGAATAAATATGGAGCTTTGTTAGATTGAGCTCACATACCCAAAGGTCAACAACAACAACCATTTTCTTACAGGACCTAACATATTTCGAGATTTTAAATTATTTTGGCTTAAACAAAATTCATGCAACAAAAAACTGCAAGCTACAAGATGTTTAATTTGAAAACAACAGCAGAGCATTTAACAGCTTTTAGAGTGACTCCACATCAGTTTCAAGTTCCCCCAAAGAATGAAATACTGTAACTGTAAATGATGTAAAGTTCATTTCCTCACACTATTCCTCTTCACTTGTCTCTTCGTTTTTCAAAGGAAGCTAAAAATCTATAATACACACTTAGCAATTAAGCTAAGCTCGACATATTCTAATAAAAAATTATATGTTGAAATTAGAATTTCAGTGTTTGCTGAAAACATGAACTGAAGACTCAACATTTATGTGTATGTAAACAGGAATGAATACAAAAAAGAAAGCCCAGAAGTAAGTGAGAATCAAGCAAAGGGAGGTTCAGGCAAGTGAGAAAGGTTGGGCTGAAAAGTGAAGCCAGCAGCCTATGTGGAATGAATCCTCCCAATGGCTTTTGGTCATTGGTCCGCCACACAAGTAGCTGCCTCTCACTCTTGAGGAATACCTCATTCACACAACACATCATCACAGAGAAGCCAAGTTACACAGTGAAAGAAGATCCCTCTGTCTGGGTTTCAGTTCTGTTCAGATTCAACATTCAACCTTGTATTCTACCTACACAACTTGTTTCAAAGCAAAAAACCTTTCCCTATGAAACTTCTTTTTTACACAAGAGTAAACCCTCTCATATGAAACATTTAGAGAAGGACTTTTGCAGGCAACTTGAACGAACTTTATATCAGTTCATTTGTACGATATGTAATGTTCATGAATGTATGTATATTTCTCATATATCTTATTGCACTGAACTACACTGGGGTTCCCTGTTTTCATGTATGTGCCTCCAACAAACACTTTGACTCAACACCATCCCATCATGATGTTGTTACCTTTATGTGCTGTCACATCACCAAACTCACATGAAACCCAAGTCTTGTTGGAAAATAGAAAATAAAGCTCCTAAACCTGATTCAACATCAGTCTTGTGTAATGCATCTTCGCATGTGGTTGAACTTTTTTTAAAGGTTTTTCAGAACTCATTTCATATTGCATGGTAATATGCACTCATAATCTCTACACATCCAATCCAATCCACATGAGAAATCTTATGCAAACCAATATTGATTGTGACATAAAAAACTATTATATTTTCTTAGATGGTTAATTAGTTTTTAAAAACAAGTGTATTGAGTTAAAACATTACTAAAAAAAATAATGACCCTCTTGTTTTCAATATTGAGGACGTATACAAGGAAAACTGAAAAAAGTGGTTAGCAGGCTTGAAAATAAAAAGTGTTCATGTGAATGTGTTTGGCTGACATGACAAGTTGATAATTTCATGAAGTGCAAGAAACATATTTTATATGAAAGTATTAATTGATTCCAGTAATTATCTTGCGTCATCAGGATGTTGGTTAGCTGGAACAATGTGGTGCTGGTTCTAGTGAAAATTCTTCCTGCTGCCAACATCATCGTCGAGAAAAAGTTTAATAGTACTGCGTTAATTGTATCCAGTCATGAATAAGGCATCTTCAGTGTCGTGTCTTGGACCTACTGCGGCCGCTACTTTAAATAATCACCTTAATCATCATCCCCACACCCACCCACACTTTGTTGCAGCGCATAGACCTGCACCTCATCATCACCACCACCAACACCATTTGCATCATCATCAACCACCTCCCGGAAACATGTTGCCCTTTGATTCTCTCGGGCTCTATGAGCCTCAACCTAAACCTAGATTTTATTTTAAAATGCCTCGTGTCGTTCCAGATCAAAAGAATAAGTTTGAGTCAGATGAATTGTTCAGGAGACTAAGTCGTGAAAGTGAGGTGAGTATATTGGTCCAATTTTTATTTGAAAATGCTTTTTATCCATTTCAGTGTTTACTAGGTCAACAAGTAATTTGTTAAGTCATCATAAAATTGAGTCTAGTCAAGATTTTTATGAACAATGCTGTTTGGCATCACTAAACATTCAAACAATAAAAAGATGTAAATAGTTGAAGCAAAAAGTAGTTCAAGTACAAGTAAACTCTCGTCAGCGACTTAGAAATTTCCTGGAAAAATGACAGATTTTCTTTTAGTTTTCATACAAAAGGATGTATTGGTGATAAATTGAAGGATGTCGATTAAAGAGTTGATGTTGGGTTTAAAAAATGTTTACTTGTCCGTGTATTACTGTGAAAGTTATGGAGTGGTGCACATCACCCCTGTTGAACAATGCGGTGCACCTGCCGCATGCGTTTTCTCTCAATCAAAACAATCGTATGTAAAATTTATATTCAATCTATGATTTTGCAGGTACGTTACACGGGATACAGAGACAGACCTGTAGAGGAACGCCAAATGAGGTTCCAAAATGGCTGTCGGGAAGGTCACACCGAAATCGTAAGTTTATTATTTATGTTAATTTTTTAATAATAATCTATGAATAAAAATCGACTGCGTTCTTAGTTCTTACTGCCTACTGCTAACCAGCTAATTGAGCTAAACAAGTTAGAGATTAGATTTTAAAAGAAAAAAATGCAAAAAATGAACACAATTACTTCTCCGAGTTAATCGATCAATCATTTAGATTACAAATTTAAAATTGGACAAGATATAGTAAAAATGTGAAAAGCGGAAAATCTGTGAAATGTACCTATCTCGATCTGTGCATGCATACATTACATTATACATTACATTACATATTTAATGTCTGTGTGGAGGCAGTGTTATAAGGGCATGCATCATTGCATTCATTCTATGAGATCTACGTGGAATGACTTTCAGTTTAGAATGAATGAAAACAAAAATGAAGATTTTTAAAGAACTGAAGGAAATCCTTCTGAGAATATGACGTCCAATTCTCGGAATTAATTGAATTTCTCAGGCAAATGGATTGATAAAATGATGTGATGATGACTAGTCGATTTTTAAGCGAATCTGCTTCGATGACTGTTGGATAGGAGAAAATTCTTTATAAAATTTATTGTGCATGTGCAGTGCAGTGCAGTGCATGCATTGTTGGGTTTAATTTGCAGTAAAACTATATAAAGTAGTCATCATTTTTTGATGTTTCTGGATGAGTGAAAAGGCTTATTAAGAGGATAAGCGTTTGCAAACAACTTGGTACATTTGACAGTATAAAAGCTAGCCCTCCACAGAATAAAAGTGCTTACAATTTTGATATAAAACAAACCGCCCAAGTTGATAGCTAGATTTTAAAATGCATTAAAAATGTGCATTATGTTCACGAGCTTTTGAATAATAGCTGAGATTTCATACAAAATGTTTCAAGTGCGATGTGCTATGAAGATTCATGTCATGTCGTAAAAGGGTCCCTATCAGATTGTCGGTTCTGGTGCTCTATTAATACATGAATAGAAAAAATATAGAAATGGATATCTATCTACATCGCACCGAAAAAACACTCGACAGTAAGAGAATATTGCTATCAGTATAGGAGTTTTTCAAATGCAGAATCCGTTTATGCAGCATAACTTGTATCAAGCTTATGTATTTCCAACCGACAAAAGCTGACTATCATCATGCCAAGATTTTTATGATAGCTTTTAGCATTGGGATCCAAATAAATAAAAACAAAATATACACAGCTTGTGTCTTGTGACCCTCCCTGATGCATCTCTTCCATACAAAGAACCAAAATGCTAAGCAGATTTTTCCAGATCAGTTGATACAGATGACATACATAAAATGAAATGTCAAGAATGAAAAAAAAAGTTTGAAATGTGCCTATTACGTGAATGCAGTATTAATGATTACTATTATTATAACACTATGAAGCAGAAACGGCAAGCCCCCTTTATCTCATTTTATCACATAACATTATTCGTTTGTTGTACATAAATAGGACGATCGTGATCGTCATCATGATCAAGAGACGGGTAGCTAAGTGAGTGTGATTGATCAATATGACATTATGCACATGAATAGTGATATTTTGATATATCTACTTATGTAGATGTTTCGAAAAAAATAGAAAACAAAATGGCAGCAGCTGAAATCGGATCCTTTACTTCAGTCCATTCACAAATGCTACAATATGAATTTCCGTTTACTTGTATAAAATAAGGCAGCACAGAAATGAAAGTTGGATTGTTCAAATGACGCAAGCTCACATTACCCCAATTCTGATTAAAAATCAAGCTATTACAGCAAACGCAAACGCATTGTAGCTGTACTAAAAATATTTATGCTACAAATTAATATTTTGTTATTAAATTTCAGGCATTTATCGCAACGGGTACAAATCTTCAATTAGTCTTCAATCCAGTGGCAAACGGTTATCTCACTGACATGCGGGACTGCGACTTTGACAAAGAACACGGCAAGGTAAGAACTGATTTTTTTCCCTAACTAATCTTGTTTCATAGATCTGTTTTCCCTTTATTATTTTGTAAAGTACTCTTTTAATTAAATCGTCATTACTAAAGTATCTTCGTGGCATCAAAAGATGATATCTTTAATTAAATCATTATGTTTGTAAACACTGGTGAAAAGGCTCAAAAGCCCACAACAACGTTATCAAACGCTAATGTTGAAGCATTAGTTCTGCCTTCAACTCATCAAAAGAAAAATGAATGAAGTAATTAAGATTATTATGATTTTGACAAGAGTATAAGCCCAAGAAAGAAAGGGCTGTCTTTTTCCTTCAAGAGTTTTTCGTTTTACTTCTCCTGTCAGATTACTTGCAGTAAAGAGTGGAACAGAACAAAATTGCTGAAGGGTACTCTACGAGAAAAAAAGAGTTTATTAACGTAATTTTTGAGATAAGACAAAAAAGTTTATATGCGTAAGAAAAGGATATCTCTCCTGTTCTCTAGTAATTAGTGTGTTTGGAACACACATATTACATAGCTGGTGGAAAGAATATTAAAGGGCATTAAGGGGCGGACAGACGCCTTTCTCAGTGCTTTAAAAGTCAAAATTCAAGACGGTAAACAGAGAGATGAGTATCTTGATAAAAATAAACTTTCCTCTGAAGTGGCATACAAGTTTACAATGAAACAACAGTAGTATCAGCAGCGGCCCCAAGGTAAATTACATTATTGGAGTGGAAAGTGAGAATTTGTAAAGGAGGCTGTTGTTTATTGAGTTAAAACATTACCATCACACACACAGGCTGTGTGAAAGGCTAGATACTTTTTTCCAAAAGATTGTTCAAATTATTACATGAAAAGGGCTTCACACAAGCTGAGAGAGAGATAGGCTTGGTTTTGAGTGAGTACTTGTGCCTCTGCGCCATCATCATCATCATTATACATCGTCTGTGCACTTCTGAAATAATAACAGCAACTCGTAGAACACAAGTATAATTTATTGATGAGACCACCTGAAGTAGCCAAATATAAAATTGATGAGTAAAGGGGATGATCCTTCCGGAAGGGACAACATGTAATTACAGACGCATAACCCTTTTTTTGAGAATCTTATTCGTTTTACGTGTTCTTGAGTACTTTTTGTTCTTTTCTCTGTCTCACTCAGCTCTTGATCATAATGATGTTGTTATCCAAATGTATATGTAACAATTTACTATCCTCCTTCTGAAACTTCATTTTCATTCAAATGTGTAAGAAAATTAAAAAAAAATGAATGAACTCGCTCAAAGCTTGGCACACTGCTGTTCAAATTTTCTTTACATTTATTGTGTAAGTCGATATAAAAAGTGAAATTAATTTAAATATTGGTGTTCTTAATCTAATCATGAAATCTTGATCAGTTCATATTTGATTTTAAATATAAGCATGTAATAAAGTTGGTGGAGGTTTTGTGAAGGGAATGAAAATGTATAGATAATTGATGTATGTTTCGATTACATTTATCTACTTCATTTTTGCTTTCTTCTCGCCGTGAAAATTTGTAAGGTGCCACATAGCCATAATAATAACAGCGGGGAGACACCTAATGGACCTCCAACGTTAAGCAAATCCATTGAAAATGTGTTAAAAATCGCTTGAAAATAAAACCCATGAGCTAATTGGTTATGAGAAGCTACTACTTCCTGAATTTAGTATGTACGGAATAAAAAATAATAACTTAATGAGTCAATAACCACACTTAATAATTGTTTACTCACGAATTCGAGACTGCTTAAAATTACTATTAATTGCCAAACTCAATTGCTTCAATCTTCATCACATCTCGTACATAAATATGAACATGAACAGCCTCAATTTCCGGAGTATTTTAAAACTGTAGTGAATTGTACACATCATAAACAGTAAAAATCATTCGTCTAAAGTCGACATAATTGCTCGACTACATCTTTTGAGAATACTCACTTTGCAGAAAAAATATACAAAAATTTGTAAACCTTTGCCATCTTCATCTTTTCACGCAATTTTCAAACATCAAAGGAGCAACATGCAATAATAATTAAGATTTTACAGCAGCATAATTACCCTTTCCACTTTTTTTGTAAAATGTACAATTCAGAAAAAAGGGTTTTGTAACACAACTACAGTGAACATCACAAAATGTACCCAGTGCTATAATTATTATTATGGCTCAATTACCTTGAAAATGTCCTCTTCCATGCCATGCACGAGTAAAACTACGTGCGAGCAAGTGATAATATTTTTCAATGATAATTCGATGTCTACAGCCAAAAGAAAAAAATATACTCACTACACCTCATCCACTACTCCTGTCAAACGGAAGCACTATCCTATAAAACTGGGATAATTGAATGTTCCTAACATATACTTATGATATTTTTATTGTTTTTAAATAACTACGGTAAGATTTTTTTCTAAGTTTATGCAGGGAGATGAGTTGGGTTTTTATCCCTTTCGAATTCAAAAAAATACATGTCGAGTCAAAGGTTTTTTAGTGCAAGTGGCGAGGAAAATGCTGAGAAATGCTCGCTTGCTTGAGATGATGATGCATGATGCTAGCAAGCTAATTTTTTTAGTGAAGATGAACCAAAGGTTGTTGTTGTTTAATAAAGAATAATGACTGGGTAAAAATCTTCTTGACCAGAGTTAAATATAAAGGTTATCATTATCAAGCTATTTAATAGTGAAAAAAAATCTAGCGTGTAATTTTTAAGTACATGGATTTTTAATAGTTGGTCATGTACAGAAAAAGCAGACAAGATGATGTGTTTTTTTGCGTAATTTTGTTATTCGTAAAACACGTCCTAACTGAGAAACAGGCACGTTTTTAACATGAACGATTTAATGATGTGCACGTACGCCAGCCTGTCTGTCTGTATGTTTGTGAGTGTCGTTTTTAAAATCTTTGAAAATTGAGGATGCAGATGTAGTGTTCTTTTCTCTAAAGTGGATGGTCAGTTATTTGTAAATAAAAATAATAAGGTTTGATTTGAACAGGACGAGCACGCTTTTGAATATAAATGAAATCGAATTATTTGAAGTGTAATCGGAGTACAGAGCTGCTTGGAAAGAAGTGAAGACAATGACGATACTCATTCAGCTTTTGTCCATTGCGTCATTTTTTCATACAATAGCAACTTTACAATGAACGCAAATTCCTGCTGTGTAAAATGAGCCCGAAAAGTGTGAAAATTGTAAAATATCGTTTTCGCACCTTGCACTTCGACATAATATGTTTGCTGACTTGCCAGCTTATGCTGCTTAGTTGTGTAAACAATCAAATATGGCAAGAGTGAGCAGTACACACATTTTCTGTGTACTGGTCAATTTGTCAACAATTCGGTATAAACTGGTCATTTGGTCATTGAAAACAAATGCAGCTTTGCTTACTTTCCACCCATATTGTTTGATTTTTGGTGCTTTTACCATGTAGCATAATTGGTTCAATGGAAGGTTGAATAGAAATCAATAAAGTGAAACCAGGAAGGAAAAACTGACCACTTTAGGTTAAATGCACAAGCTTTTTTGTTTAGAGTGTAGAAGGAAGGTTGGGGGAGGTATCGATTTCATCTTGAACGTTTCAAGCTTTAGGAGTTTTTTTTTGTTTTGAAATCATGCCCTTATTGACCACCCGTGCCTACACATCCTCCGGGATTAGTAACGTGTCAATGAAGTGTTCCTTGTATTTAAAAACACGTGCCGATCGATATACATTACTCTAGTTCTGGTCAGCCCCACATTTTGACCATATATGTACATTATTTTTGAAAAGTACCTCATCTTATATACAAAGTTATGTAATAGGTCAAGTCAGTATATATATTTTGTTATGAAATGAAGAGTAGTTTTGTTTTTGGAATGGAATGTTAGGTTGCTTACTCCAGTCGTCTCATGTCTCCTTCATTCAGAGTCATGTTTGCTGCTACAACTGAAAAATATATTTATCACTCATCATCCAGCTCCAGTATTTTTTGGCTCCATTAACAGCAAAGTCACCTTAAAAATGTCAATTTGGGATATTTAGGACCATTAAGCATGCCAGATCATGTAGGCTAGACGCACATACATGTGTACACCACTTTTGTTGTTAGTTCAAATGTCGTCTCCTTCTTTAGAGGCTATTAAATAGTTTGGCGAACGTGTCACCACTAATCGACTCCAAAGTGAGAAATAGCTTCTTAACCCGCTGCCGGGTCAGTAACAGCACTTCCATGTAATTTAGTTCCTGAAGCAGGGTTTTCATAAAGAAAGTATTTTAAGTTCATATCACATCAATGCAAAAGTTGCTTCCTTAAAGTATTGAATGCAGTCAAGTTTTTTTTTGTACGTGTCGGTATCGTAGATTTGGATTGCATCTGGTGCTTCTAAACAAAAAAGTCAGCTATCGATCGCTATTTACAACTTTGTTTTGTTGACAGATTTTTCTTGAAGAGAGTGCAATAAATAAAGGTTGCTCGGTA
>JAQFXM010006309.1:0-13432 GCA_034693345.1 Entomobrya multifasciata | reverse complement strand
TCCTATTACGTCATCCGCTGAGCTACCATCAGAATGCTAAAGAATTCACTATACAACACTGTATCCAGCACCGCCTGGGGTTGGGCTGCTCCGGTACCATTAGATTGGTTCATAAGTAAAATAGCAAAATACTTTTATACCAAAGTATACCTATCAGATTATAAAGTAATTTGATATTACGCGACAACAACTTCGCTTACTTTATATCGACATCGTCTTAATATCTTCTCATCAATCGTGAGTTCCATGTGCTCACCTGTTTGGCTATTTTTGGTACAATGGCACATTATTGTGTAGGCACTATGCTTATGGGTCTCCACTGGCCACTGGAGACTCTCCAGCCCATCATGAAAAAAATATCAAGCTATCCAAAGAAGAGCAATCAATGATGAAGATGAGATGGCAAGTAAAATAGCATAACTTCTGACGAATGATAAAAAATGCTGCATGCTCTACAATAACCGATTGAATCATACTGTCGTATAAGTATTTTTTGATCATTCAAGAATTACGTGATATTTTCATCAAAAAAAGTTCATTTAAAATTTACAGTATCAAGCTGTATAGTATTGAATATTTAAAAATATATTTTCCTGCTTCTGATCATTGAAGTATATTTGGTATCTCTTAAAACTATACAACTGATCCCCTTCAGTTTGGAAAAAGCATGGTCAATATGTTATTTTAAAACTTTATACTTGAAGTATCTAACAACACACTCTGATTGCAATATTTCAAACATTCTAAATTTTCCTCAACATGAAAAATGCTTTTGGCGATATCTTTTTGATTTTTTCCATCAATATGCTTTCAAGAACTTTGATAATATTTACGACAATCGCTTTTGTTTCCTTAAATAGTTCCAGGCAATTTTTGCACTCACTCATGGCTGTGCTGTTACATGAGTTGAGTAAACATTTTTTGTAGATTGCAGTGATTGCACGGAAAATGACGCTTTCATGATTAACTGCCACGATTTTTGACAGAAAGATTGCCATGTTTTTGGGAAAACCAGAACAAAAAATTTACCTGAAGCTTCTGCCTCATGCCTTTGTGCCATATATTATGCCATAATTATTACTTATACTTGCACTCAATATGACCATTTTTATCTTTTGAAAAATTGGGGGATGATTTTTGCAAACTTTTGATTTTAAAGATATGAACTGAATTTTTTGCAATTTTTTATTTTTACGTTAAATATAAGTTTGCAGGGAACTTGGCGCCGGTTCCCTGTAGGGAGCAAGTATTAGAAACTTTTTAAGCTCATCCAAATATCCCTGCCTTTAATCATAAATTTAATATGTATGCAAAAATTTTAACCAACCTTATTTTTGCAAAGATTCACGAATGTATTCAGAATAATGCCGTCTTGATGATCCACTGAGCGAACTATTTCTCTTCTAAAATCTCTCAAAATTAATCTTTGAATATTGTCGGAATCGAGGGCTTCACCGAGTTGTTGAACGGCAGAATTCCCATTAGTCGTTGTATTCTGGTTGTTAATTCGAGAAACCTCTTGGATATTTTTCGTTGTATCACTGCTATTACTGGCATTCCCGTCTTCTGGCTCACTCTCCTCAGCAATAAACGCCAGATTATCGTGGCCCACTCCTGAGGAATGTGAATGACTGCTATCATAACGCTTTCTAGAATCTTCACGGGATATCACAGTACTAACTGGGGGAATGGGAGATGGTCCTCTCTCCTGAAGTTCATGTAGCTCGGGCATGGGTGACGATGATGATGCCGTTGACGATGAATTTGTTGAATGAAGTTTGTCTTGCTGGTCAGTGCCATAATCTGAACTAAAATCAGAGCGGTCCTCGTCGGACCCAATGCTACTGACATTGTCAGTCTCTTCACAGTCAATACCAATCTGATCCGAATCACTGGATCGGGACTGCGTCGTACTTCGTGAAAGGGTCTTTTTTGGTTTTAGGAACAATGAAGAGTTGTTGCTGCTTATAGTATCTTTATCAGTCTGGCTCTCTCCTTGATCTTTTTCCATTTTGCTTAAATTAGAATCTGTATTTTCCGGATCATCTCCCATTACAATTTTAACTTCGGTTTTAAAAATTTTCTCTTGAGATACGTGATTTGAAGGGCCTACATCGTTCAAATTAAATTCAGTCTTGTGTGATCCATTACTTATGGTATCAGGGTGATTGGACTGGCCACTAGCTGAAATTTCTTCTTCAGCACAGTTCTGCCCACTTTTTCGTTGAGAATTATCCATGACCATTTTAATTTCTTTTTCGTATCGCTATTCGTCTGCTACCACCAACATTTAATTTTAGACAATTCACAGTTGCAATAATGTATAATGCAACAGTAATCTTACGAATTGACTAGAACTGAAACTGACTTTTGAAACTTGTTTAAAATAATAGGAATCGGTAGTTTTCGTATCAAACTTTCCTGCCAAAGAGTAGAAGAGTTTTGTTGGCGAGTAACTTTGAAATAGTATACTAAGAATTCGAACAAAAATGTGTGTGAAAACTGATATGCAAAAATACAAGTCTCCTGTCTACTTCCTTTTCTTGAGGAAATAGGTTACATAAAAAGAGTATTGAGAAAACTGCTTTTGCTTTTTTTGCACATTTGAAACATTTACAAGCAAAATATCTTTGGTACACCCCTGACCTATGCTTAGATAAAATACAACAGGGCAGTTTTTACAGTTTTTCCTGTGGCTAACAAAGTTCAGTATGAGAGAACTGGTTTAATTGTTTTACTATGCATAAATAGATCGACAACCATTTATGTGTCTACGTAGTCCAAACACAGGTGCAATCGTAAATGCAAATCAGAACTCTTTTGAAACTTTGTACAGTTTCAAATTGTTTTCTGTATTCCATCAAATTCAAAAATCAACTAATAGCAGGTTACAAGAAGCACATTTGTTTTTGCTTTACTGGACGCACACGAAAATGTACCGGTATAGTTTTAATTTGATAATAATCTGTGTACTCAATCAATCAGTCAAATACTTGCAGCTATAGTGCATATTCTTTCAACATAACCTCACTTTATATGGCTTATTTGCCTGATAATTTCCCTCAAGTCTATTTTTAAAAAATATTTAAGGGAAAAGTTCGCATAATTCATATTACTTTACATCATCATCACTAAACAATAGGCTTGTAGACAAATGACCACACAAATATTTTACACGTACACATGGAATTTAACTCTCGAAAACAGGATGCTCTTACCACGTTTGTTTGTACACAAATAATAAACATTAATTGTCTGACAATTAACATGCATTTGATTTTATTCATCCTTTTTTATGACGATGATCATTGAGTAAACACGAGCACCGATTGATAAGCACCGAAGCCAATTCAGCACACTAAACACATGGAACAAAGGCAATCAAAGGTGTGTCATATTCATCAATTTTGACACTTTTCGTATGGATCGTGCGTACAAATGATATCTGCAGGTCTGCAACTTGCAATTATTGCTGAGAATTTGCTATATTGCAGCTTGTCCATGACATTCGTCAATTTCATGGTAAATTACGATCAAAGTTATATTTTCTCATACATCTTTCCTCATATTCTATGAGTAATTTCGAGACAAAACTTATCGGGCAAGGTTGGCTTCTGTGTAAATATGAAATCATCATGATTAGTTAATCGTTGGTGAATTCAGTGTTTTTAATTCATTAACGTATTCATTTCGCTCTGTTTGATCTCAAACGAACAAACTGGCGTCAATACACCAATAAAAATTATGTCCTCCGGCTATTAATTATGATGTAATTTCTAGGAACTGATGATGGTTGATTGAATGAGTATATTGACACTTTATGTTTGCAATTTGCCGAGTTAACACTTCCTCCCAATTTTTACTTATTTTTCACCTGTCACATCATAAAAACTAATCCGAACACGAGCGCAGGACAATTTTCCATGAAATGGCAATAACATGTAAAACTATAACACTTTATGGCTTGTTTATATTCACAACATAGAACTTTTAAGTTGTTAACCATTACTATTTCTGACATAAAATACTTCGACTTGATAGTTGATATTTATAGAACATCCACCCACTCAAAATCATTTCAAACTCTCTCCATGAAGCAATATTTATAAGTTGACTTGACTCTCCGCAAAAATATTTCTGAAGATGCGCTTCATGCTATAATTGCTCTATACGCTTGAAAAGCACTTCATCATGAAATTCATGAACACAGCCACATTTCATCTTTGTACCTGTTACTGCGAATGATAAAATGTTACTAATATACCTATTTCCTAGTGAGCTAAAACTTCTAAAAACAACACCAGCAAAAGGTAAACCCGGTAAATTAATACAGGCTACGTGAACAAATTCATTGCAAAAATAATGAAGAGAGAAAAAGTTTCAACCCTAACCCTATCACTACTTTTTAACAATGCATCTGAATGAGTTGAACTTCCTAAAATAAGGATAACCGAACATTTTATGTTGTAAGACTCAATTTAGGTGTATAATCGCATTTTATCAACATAATGCGTATCTCGTAAAGTGATCCATATTTGTTGATGCAGAATGCAGACCTACAACAATACGTAGCGCTTACATAATAAAAAGATGAAGATGAGAGTGAAACGTACTTTAAGATTATTACATGCTTTATAAATACACAGGTGTACTCAAATATCTCAATTTACTTCTCCTTTCATTTGGGCAGGTATTTTGTTAGTCACTCATGAAGTCTAATCCGTAGAGATACAACCTGAACAATGGATGGCATTTTGTTATTTTTTGCTATTTTTTTCTTTGCATCTATTCTTCTATTCTTAACAAGAAACATGATGCTTGTTCAACGAAAATGAAGGTTCTTATTTAAATCGTGCATCTAAATATTAAATAGGTGCACAAATAATATATATGGTTAGAAATTCGTTCTCTTCTAATAAGCTTATTAAATTTTCTTACGCAGAATTAAGTAGGATTTTTTCGTATTCATTTTCATCATGACTGAGACAATTTTTTTTGCAAAAAAGAGACAAAAAATGTAGGAATCCCATCATTCCATCGTGGAGATAATATTCGATCACAGTTTGTATCACAAGTGTTCATGTTCATATTTATAGCTCATCACAAGGAACATCGAACACTTTGAGAGACAATGTATGCGATGTAGCTACATTTGCATGCAAGCTAACAGACAACGAATCATTCTTTATGCAATTTTTTACTCCGATATTTATGATTAAAAAATTATATCGTTTGAGGCGCATATTCGCTTACCAACCTAGCCGTCAAGCCAATAAATGGTAAATGTCATCTTGTATGGAGCATTTTTTGTCTTTTGGCGTTAGTGAAGGCGTTTACAACTATCGTCAACATGACAATTTGTATCAATCAAGGCACTGCTTGATTTGCAAGCAGTGACAGTATGTACAATGTACATACGGTATAGTATGTGCCATTAATCTGATCATTAAACAGTAGTAGTGACAAAAATGTTTATGTTACAGTTTTGGAATATTTAGACGATAATGATATGCACACGAAATCAAAGGAGCCAGCTGGATACCTGTTGCCTGAACTTGTCACTTGTATTTGTATCTATTGTTTTACAAGGAGTCACATAGCTAATCAAGTCATTAAAAAATCAATGTGAATACAGGAATAAAATTAGTGACATGAGAGAGCACCCCTGAACGTGAACTTGCACATTTGTCTGAAAATAATTAACTAAACAGAAAAAAGTACATCTGGTAAAAAATTGACAAGTGAATACTTTGTCATTCTTGCATACCATCGATCTTTGGAAAATGCAATGCTAGCAAATCATTTTTAAATGAAATGCTGAAGTTGTCATCAACATGAATTCAAATATTCATATTTACAGCATGATAAAGCTAATTCGTGATTCCAATTATTTGCATGTATTTTTTTGCAAGAACGGTTTCTTATTATGAAAAATCTAAGTTTCATTGTAATTTTTGTCAAATGAGAATTCAATGATTGTTTTAGTTTATTATATTGTAGCAAAAAATCATCCAGTTACTCGACAAACTTATTTTTCATGCACAATTCTCCAATACTAATTACTTTATTTATATTTACTAGTGATCGACTCTATCGAAGAACTTGCACTACCGCATATTCAATATTACGCTGTCATCACCATCAGTCATCTCATTCGTGGTAAATGTTGAATAAAAAAGCAATCATGCTAATGCAGATATTTTCAAAACAAAAAGTGAAGGTGACTTTGAAAAATCGTTTAGTTTATGAGCTTTACTGGACTTGGCTTATTGAAGAGATCATTTGTTATCATTTAATACAAAATGGAGATTTTCTTTTAACGTAAATTAAGTTTGATTTTTCCAATATTTAATAAATATGCTTACGTTTGACTACAAATAATGTTCCTGTCATAAACATAACGATTGAACGAGAGGAAAAATTATACATTATGTGCTTAGTCTGAAATTGTAGATTTAAAAATTTATTCGAATCTCATTTATTCAACAGTTTTTTAGTAATCAGTTATGAACAATTGTAAGCATACGTTTTATAAGTAATTTATTAAATCGTTAAACCCTGGAATTATTTGTTTTCTCAATTACGCTTAAATCGTATGATAAATTTTAAAATTATAAAAATGAATTAATTCAATTTTAATTGACCATACCATGCATATATTTTGGGTGGTGACAAATTGAAATTATTCTCAGTAGATCTGTCAAATTTTGATGAATCATTGTTATTTCACGTTTGTTTTCGAACTTCGCATGAATGTCAGTGCCTGCAGGCGATTAATATTTTTTTTCAACTCCCTTTCATGTTTTCATTACAAAGAAAGAAACTGACAGTAAACAAATTATAATTCAATGAAATGATAGAGGATTTACAAGGAAAAACTCATTCTAATACTACTAACTTAAGTCACGATAATAATCACAATCTAAAGATTTGGACCCGGGATTTAAATGCAAACGTTGTTTTATACTAATTTGGTACTTCGGGCCAAACTTGGGGCACACAGGTACTACTGCATTGAGATGCAAATGCATGCAAAAAATGTCGCTGGAAATTACTCATGATTTTCCGTAGTTAGTAAGCTGAGGTGCACGACACGAGCCTACCGGGATTTCCTTTTTGCTTCCATTGCATTGTTGTTATTTTCTGAAAAGTATTTTGACAGTGATTGTTTTGCACAAAAGATAACATGGAATAGAATTCGGTGCTAATACATGAATGATATAGTCTTTTTTAAACAGCGCTATCCAAACATATTAACATCCGAGGCGATAAGCCAGTTGACATGATGTGATGATGTTAATGACTTTAATATGAATATGACTTGCAGTTTGACTGTTTCTTAAATTCCCTAAAAAGTATAATCGCAACATATTTTCCCATCCACAACATTAATTTGGTAAACTTGATTGCTTGATTTCTTATAATCCAGCAGTTGCTTTCGCTGACAGTTCCCAAATTGTAGTAATCTTTTTAATGGCCAATTGATCACATCTACTTATTTCGCATAATACAATTTTTCTTATAATATGTACAATGTTTCCGAACTATGACATATTATGCAAATATCCTGTGGTGGTTGGTAAGGTAAGAATAAGAATTTGATGATAAAATTTGAGGTTTTGGTTGAAATTCGAATGCAGAAATTTCTCCCGAGAGATGTACTACTGGTCGAAAATTTAAGATTCTAAACGTGAAAATTTTGATTGAACTTTGCAAGCTTGTGCAGGCTGAACATTATATTTCTGTACAAAATTCAATAAATTGAAAAATGGTCGTATTTCGGCACATTGTTTTATTACTATTACACATAAATTCGGGGAACATAAATCAAAACTTTGAAGTTGTCACGGTATGCCTATCTTCGACTTTCATGAAGAATTCTGATTAATTTTTTTCACTTCTGCATTCAAAACTGGGACATAAACATCATATTTTATTCAGGTAACTTAATTTAAGTTGATATGTAATCTGTATATTTTAACTTGGCAGACAGATGTAATCTAAAATCATGATAACAGTATTTCAATGGGCAAAAGATACTTCTCCAAAGCTTTAAAAAATATTTTGAGTAAGGTCGTGTCTAATTAAATTGCATATTAAATTATCTCATTTATTTTTTGGGTGCTCCAAATAATATTATAATTTTTAATGATGATTTTAAGCAAATACCGCTCAGAAGGCTAATTTTCATAATTGTGTATAACAAATACTATTTTGCAGCCTTAACCCATTTGATATATTTGTATCAAGCACAGAAAAATATTCTTTATAGACATTGTAGCCTTTGAAATGAACCATTATGATTGTGACAGACCATTAGTTTCTGTAATTTTAACCCTTGTTTTCAGCTTGTTTACAATTGAATTTATGAATAGGATGTAAGGTCAGTGTTGAAGTTTACAGTCATGAAAAAAGCCGCAAGGTGATTACGACAATTAATGTTACCTTAAAATCGACACTTGTTCTCGCTAATTTTTTTAAGTTGTTGCTTTCTTTGAAGATTTTGTTCGAAAATTAAAAGCTGTGTCAGTAGTGTGAATATTAATTTTTTAAATAATTATCATTCATGCATTTCACGCGTGTACAAGAAAAAATGTTTATTTCTATGCAGCACATAGTTATTCGTAACAAATTGCATGTAGTGATTACAACTGGCATTTACGGAAATCACATCATCATGCCAAAAAAGTGAAAAATATTCACTAGATGTTGTTTATGGATGTTTCAACATTTTAATACAGCTATAACACAGCTGGACACCTACAACAAACAACAACCCCGTAATTACTAATACTCACGGCGAAAGATGTTGCATAATGTGACTACTATTAAACCTTATAAATATTTACGTGTCCTCTTATATTACTTGAAACATTATTAAAGATTTTCAAACAATCGTACATCATACAGGTATTATGAGCATAAGGTGAAATATGCTGATAAAACTAATGTCATAAAATGTTTTTATTTTATTGCGATTTGATTTACATGGCAAATATCCTACCACGTACATCATGTGCATTTTGACTTCAATACTTTTTTGCAGAAGTGCACCCTTTAGTGCAGAAGGTTTCTCGCTGTGTTCACTCATTGTCATGTCAGGTTTTAATAGATCTTTTTCAGAAATGTGTCAATTTTATGATTATGGTATGATTTTATGATTAGACAAGACAGGTATGAACTCCAGATATCAAACCCCAGAGTGGTAGGGTAGGTAATGATGCTACCCTAGCATCAAACACCAACTATCAAAGAAATTAAATATTTTTTCAACGTTACCTTCCACCATTTTCATCTCTAGCAACTTGAAACCTGGAACTATAAAACTGATGATATAAATTAATTACTAATTAATTACTCTTCCAAGTATTAGTACTATCAGACTTTCCTCAGTCTAACATCCTACTTTACGACCCCAGTAATACATTTTTGCGTAGGCAAGTTAAGAATACTCCATATTTTTATCACTAAATTGATATATTTCTATTTTATAACTATTTATTAAGTTTCGACTAGGTTTACATCTGCTACATTATTTGCAAAAATGAACAAAGACTGAGCCATTAATTTATTTACTAGTTTTATTGTTTTGTGTGTGACATTTTATATGACGAGAAGCGCAACAAAAACCTTTGTTGAATATGAAATTTTGCTAGTCACTAACATTGGGTGTGAACTTGATAATTAATTATGTAAACATAAATGCATAGCATACGACAAATGGAATCACATTATGGACATTCGGAGTTTTAAACTTGATGTTACATTTAAACATTCATATATGCTAGTATGCTAGTTAAAAATATTAAGCAAGTTTTACGTTCTAACAATCTACCACAAAATTCAGTACTCAGTATCCCAATGCTTTAATGTATTTTCTGACAGAACTCATGGTGTTACAAGAAATATAAGATCACCTTCAATTTTGAAACCAAAGAAGAACACTCAGCGAATGCATATTTTCATGAATTCCGCTTTAGAACAGCTTCCCTCATACTATTTATTTCCAGATTACAGTATTTTTTTAAACAGAGATGCACAAAACACGAAACTTTAAAAATGTGAAAATTATGCGCATAAATGTTCAAACTGGTCAAACTGTTGACAAAACGATATGTATGTGTAATACAAAAGAAAAGGTGAAGGGTCAATATTTCAAAGCAAACTGGTAAGGAACCATGTTTTATAAATAAGTATGAAAGCATATCCAGTACTGATGATATAATGGGCTAACGTGCATGTGAAAACGAGTGGTTTTTCAAAGTGATGTGGTTTATGATTTAGCACACCGCTGTGTAAATATGATGTAAGGTGTAAATATGCAAATTAGGCATAAATATTACAAGTACGATAAATATACATAAACGGTATTTGAAATCTGAAATGTGAGCATGATCAATATGATCATCAAAGCAATATTTTTTTTCGGTGCAATAGCTTACTTTCCTAGCACATTCTTCGGAAATTTTTCATGACTAAGAACTGGAAAGACTGGATTACCCACATTAGGATAGAGATATGAACAAGTCAGTCGGTACTTTAACAATCGCGGGAGAGCACACGACAAAATAAAAACATGTTTGAATCGAAATTTTGAAGCTTGTTAAGCACACTCATAAACTACATAATATTTATGCTTAATCGTTTTTTTATGCAATACAATATAGTAGCAACAATGGCAGAGTACAAATTTTATTAACTTGTTGGCATTTCTAATCCCAGGAAGGGAGAATTTTATGGGAATTTGTAGCTACAAAATAGCCGACTGTATTGATAAAAATTGTTAAGGTATTCATTTATTCTTGTCACTGCCACAATTAGTGACGTTCAGCCTATTGTGCACCTAATAATAACTTCTTTTTTTAAACTGAACCAATTAACGTCAATTCATCATTTTCTGAAACAAAACATTCTTTGATTCACACCACACACGCCCTTTTCTAATTACCAGTAGTACCTTTTACTTATGATTCGATTAGAATGACACTTTTTTGATGAGATTTTTCGTGAGAGGAGTCCTTCACTGGGTGAATGTGAAAATCAATCATAGCTTCAATTTAATAATATACTCTTTTGCATATTTACGATCATAACTTATGACGAAATTATTGTAAAAACATTAAGAAAAGTTGAAGAGGTTGATTTGTTGTAATTTTTCTCATCCACATAACATAAAGTTACAGTAATTCATCATCTTAAAATAATTTTATATTTCAAAAGCATGAATATACCCAAACCGAGCAATAAATTTGTTGAGAGTACTTACAAGATTCTTCTGTCAAAAAGAAAAAAACATCTCCTCAACCCTGCCTTTGTGCACTTCACCTGACCATTTAAACCTTGAAATTCTCTGAAAGGAATCACTGAAATTGGTACTCGACTAAGTTTCTTGGTTCATCATCTCATACATAACATATGTACCTACATGCACATTACTTTTAGAAGTGTAGACAAGACACTGTTGTGATTGAGTTGACTTGGACAGTAACGAGTTACAATCGTTAACGCAGAATTTTCTTAGCCACTTTCCTCCCCAAGAATGATTTTTTTATTTATTGCTTTAAATTGCCAAGTCGAAGGCATTCAAATATTCAAAACAGCAAAACAACAACTGCAGCCAACAATAAAGTAGATATTTATTGCTTATCTTGGTCTTGTATTCAGCCAATGAGTGACGCCAGCAATTCGTGAAATATGGTAGTTAGCCTAATTAAATACCAATTTAACAGGTTATGCATTCATCAATTGGAAATATTATAGTCATGACCTTAAGGGCGATAGGTTCATCTTTCAGGCAATGGTCAACCCATTCTCTAACTTTTTTATGTTGTCCATGTCCATGCACAGCCCTTCAAAAAATTGTAGTGACCAATCCAACACAACTTTTGGTAGCTGTGAGGATGTTATGATGGGCCGTGGAAAATAAAATTGTGTAATTTGTAAATTAAATTTTGGCTATTTATGCGTATATTATGTTTTCATTGATTTGATTGCCTTCAAAAAGCTGGTGATTTAATTTTGACTGTTTCATTTACAAGATTAACGGTTTATGGGACAATAAAGAATTGAATTTGACAAGTGTAAAAAATTAGGTAGCTTTTGGCGTGCCAAGTAATTCAGTGAATGGTTCGATTACAAGTACATTACATACGAGCAATCCCAGGGACTCATTTGTCATTTTTCTTAAATTTATTCGTCGGGTTATAAGTTTAATGCATTACTAATGAACCATGCTATTATTTTATTTGCTTGTAAGAAGCAAAGGTATAAATCTAATTTATTCGGTCCACTTCAACAAATTGAGCTCACTTTATACATCTTATATACTGACTTGACTAACTATATCACTGACTGAATCTTTAAGAGAAAACTCAGGATAGTATACCCAATCACTGCACCGAATTTGGGACTTTAATCTGGTATTTTTAAGTCATTTAGGATCGTGTGGTGTGTGAGTGATGCCAAATCGTAAAACCATGATGACACAAGACAATTCGATTATATATTGAACAGTAATTGTAGTTTTCTGATGTCTTCACTGTATATGTGCTCTCCATTCTCCCCTGATCCGGAAACGTCAACCAGTTCTAGTTAATTTGATTTTAATAGACTTGTATATTTATGCTTTTAAAGATCGATTGTTAGCAAAGACATCAAATATAATTTTACTCCCGTTCCTAATAAATTCTTGTATATGTACGTTCTCTTTGTAAGGAAAATGTCCTGCATAAAAAATTCGCAAACTTATGGTGAAGGTCATTTTACAACACGATCGCTGTTTGAAATGCTTAGAAATATTTCAACTTTACTTTGATAAATCCATGAACTCAATGATTTTCCTCATATTAAGCTATTGGATTAAACTGCTGCTGACTTTATGAGGCACATAACGTCAAGTCTAACGACAGAAAATGCACACTGTACCAATCGTGGTTTACAATTCAGTACATTTATAAGCAGAAATCTTTACCTTTCTCCTTAAACCTATCAATTTTAGATTATTTCAAAACGATATTTCTTGTTTTGACTAATATATACATACACAGACTTTTTACTAAAACGTGGATTTTTTCAGATTATGAAAAATTGTTTGCTTTAACGCTGTCTATAATAATATCTGTAAATTCAACAACAACCATTACAGTAGATGAGATAAATAATAGTAAAAAGTAAAGCGATAAGATGAAAATTTTCTTAGGGAGAAGTGTGCCTTACAAACATGGCACTCTAATCACTCTAATGCATTGTTCCTCCTCCGTTCCAACTCGTAAAAGGAAACGTAGAGTAAAAAATGAAGTGCAAATAGAGCACTTGACATTTACAAAAGAATGAATGGCTGAAATCTCAAAGGCAAAGAATGACATGATTAGGTGCATTTGATTAAATCTTACAAGATTTCAGCTTCTTGTACGTTTTTACTGACATCACCGTA
>JAQFXM010006308.1:0-13433 GCA_034693345.1 Entomobrya multifasciata | reverse complement strand
TTTTAACGGCATTCAAGTGGTGCAAAAGCAAAACATTTATTTCTCCTTTACAAAAACAATTGTTTTAACTTATTTTTTAACACGTTAGTCGCAAGTTCCCTATATCCTGTTGTCAGGTTTATTCATGTACACCTTCAACCTGCATAGTGCAAGTTGATAATCAGGAAAGATGTTGAGTTTCCTCGACATGTATGTACAAGTTAAATCATAATATTAGCAATTTAACGGTAAGGTGTATCTCGCTCACATCTTTCTCCATTTTAAACGAGTTTGAAATGTGCAGACTAACGACAATAAATAAAATGAAGAGAAGATCACGCCATCATTGAGCCTCTACGCTGCAAATATATTTATGAAGTCATCCCAAGATACATCGTCACCATTTTCGTCCCGAATAGTGTAGCCTTGAATGCTTTAGATTAAAAAATGTGTACCCAAAATTGCATAATGTGAAATGTAATGTAATATATTTTGTTCATATTTTATCTATTTATAATCTAAGTCAATATCGAATATCTATGTTGGCTGTGGTTATGGATTAGATGTAGTTAAATTTATAATGCAATACAGCAATCCCAAATACAATACGTGAACAAACGCATGACATAAGTACTTGGTAGGTATTTATAATTGAATGTCAATATTTCGTTCATTTTCTAGAGCTGCTTTTATTCTTAGCATTGGCTAAAATGTTTAAAGAGCTATGCGAAAGTATTATTTCAATGATGTATGATTACAGTTAGGGATTTTTAGGAAAAAATATAGTCCTTTAGAAACGCTTTGCAAAGATAAATAAGATTTACGGATGATTTTAGTTATCGTTTGCTTATTACGTAGAATATACTATACACGTCTCGTTGCAGAAGTTTTGGTTATTGAGATAACATATAGTTTACTGTACCGCATGTACTGCAATAGAGCCTTTTGTTCTCAGCACATTTATTATATCGTTTTCAACAATCTTGAAAAAATCGATTTATGATCTGCAACAAAATTTGTTTTTAAACAGGTGCTGTGGGGAAAATGTAGTAACCAGAAATGTAGTATTGTTTAAGATTGACTGACCTGGATGTGCCAGAAGTGGAAAATTAATCATTTAATCCAGACAAAGTTTAATTTAAACACTTTTATCTGTCGATTGGTGTAAAGAGTTTTTTCCCATTTAAAACGTATGCAATCGTCAATTCGCCGTTATTCTGGTATCGTTAAAATGATTTGGCCCAAAATCAAAGCATGCTTTTCAATTTCAAGGTTCATAATATGAACTCGTATACTAAGTAACTAAGTGTAAGTTTCACATCAATCGGTTGGCCTGTTTGGACATACGGTGGATTCAGGCTGACAGATCGACAGACAGACGATCCCGTCTCATTCATCGATCTTATTAAGTTCCGTTCCGGCACTTAAAAAATATTACTCTTACTATGACAATAGCATAATACAGAAAAGGATTACTATAATTATGTCATTCAAAAATGTTTCCATTCCATTGTTGTCAATTGTTACAGGTCATCTCACACGCTTGTAGTATTTTATACGTAAGTCTACTAAAAAATCTGGCATTATTTATCGTTATTAAGGGTTGCATTATTGTTAAGCGTTTAACCTTGATCATCTATGTGGCTTCCATCACAGTCAATTTGTGCTGCGCTATCAAAACGGCAATCGTCTTGTAGGCTTAGATATAGCAAACGCCTCTTGAACTGGACTTCAATCTGCCAAGTTTGGCGTTTGGTATCTTGTTTTCAAATGCAGTTCATGTTGATTTTGCAATACTCTTGCACATGGTGTGGATTTTCACATCAGAATGTTAAGTAGGGAGTGAGTAGATTAATAGGCAACTCCCACTACAGAACAGAAATGTACCAAGCTGAGCAACAATGATGAGAATAAAGTTTAGGTGTTACTGTAAGGGGAATTCTTGCTGTGCTTAAATCTTACAATTTTTAGCACTCCTACAGATTTTGTAGACTAAAATAGACTATTGTATAGATATATGTAGTTTTGGTTGGCATCGGTTTGATGGTGCATTTATCTAAACTGCTGCTCCGAGCAGGCCCTCTTAAAAATTGTACAACGAACATCCCAACTCACATGATATGACGATAATGATGATACAAATCGTAATGTGTTTCATGCGCTCTTCCAAATGTACCTGTTTTTATTCACCGTAACCACTATAAAAAAGCTTTACTTCATTCACTCCACCACCGACTGGCTCATTTTGGCTTTTTGATGTTGGCTGGCGTAATTCGTGCAGTGCAGAGTGCAGTGTTTGTGCCACTTGACGAGGAAAATTTAGAGGCTAACCAAACCACACAATTAACTGAATTCACAATAGCGAAGGCAATAGCAATAGAAGAACACAGAGAAGAGACGAAGACTTTGCTCTAGCTATCTAGTCTTGCGTTGAGGCACCATTGAATTGGCTTGACTTACCGTTGTTCTGTTCTTGCCATTATGTTGCCTTAAATACATGCTCGCGTCGCAGTCGTAATGTTATCATTTTTTACCTTTCCTTTCTTTACTCTTTACCTTTGCTGGCTTTTTACTTCTTTTTTTACAAATTTACAATTCAACAACAACCACGGTTTACATGGCCATGTATATCAAGTTGAGTTTTGATACACTGGTGCATATCATATGCAAACCCTTTTTATTTTTTTAGTATAATATGCAATGCATTACGTATTACAACATTTTTAATGCATTACAAGCAATATATTGCCTGCTAATATTTAAACCTGAGTTGTCTTGGGCTGCGATGTGAGGATGAGGATTGAGGATCATGATTGCGACGATGTGAAGGTGGTTTTGATGCTGTTCCGATCATTTTCTTGCTTGAAAAACTTAACTAGATAAATATACATGTATGCACTACGTAATATATCAAATGGTGAAAAATATCCTGTAGAAGATATGCAGCTGTTTTCACATCTTCTCACAGAAACGTACATGAATTTTGTGCAACAACTGCTTTTCGTGCTGAAATTAAAAATAATATAAAACAACAACATCACATAAAACACTGTACATGTAGCATCTGGTGTTTTAATGTAAAATATTATAGCTAGTCATTTCATCCCATGAATAGTAAATGGTCTCTTTTGCATATACAAATATTGCGGATCTAAAAGGGTCTCTGACTCACAAGAGTTATCATGTCAGCAGTTTTTCTGCATCAAACAGATACAATGATCCTGATGCATTTGCGACACTCAGCTTGCTGCTGTTTGTCCTGCTTGTTCATTTAATTCATTGTCCGTTTAATATATTTCATCCAATTGGCAATAAAATTTTCTGCAAATTGCATGCAGTTATATCCAATCATAACTGGATCATGTGAAAAGGTCGTAAAAGAATAACGGCAAACGTAGACATTTTATTTGAACCAGACCATTTATCGAAATCAACAGAGTTATATGAAGTTTTGTTCAATTTTCTCGTGGTTATAATATGTTCTCTTTCTTTTGTCACTAAATTAATTTGGATTTTTGCTGGTAGTTGAGTATGACTGGATTATAAGTCGTCATCATGACATGGAATGGAATAGAGTAAGTTTATTGGTTGTCCATTGTCCATGTCGACTCTAATAGCACGACACCATCATCAACATGAATTGAAATTGACATATATTGTCACCGTGTTGACGTGACGCTTATCTGTTTGTGTGCTTATGTAACTGTGAGGTGGTGTGCAAAGTTTAATTAGGAAAACAAAAATGACAAGGAAAACAAAGTTATTTTAGCACGCTTGCTTGCTTGGACCAACAACATAACACAAATTATCAGATCACATCACGCAACAAGCCAACCAGTATCAAACCAAGTAAACAAGCTTGAAAGTAAAGTATGACTTTATTAAGAAATACCCGTGGCGTTTTATAGGGCGAAAAACAGCAATTTTGTAGATTATTTGCAGTGCTGAAAACGGGAGTAGTGTTGTGTAGGTGAATAAAGTAAGAAAAATAGCTTTGATGGTGGAGGATTATTGGATTTTTGGCTGTCTGGCAGAACCAGTGTCCACCAAAAACGCTATTACTGCTTCACTTCACATATTCGACAAACATTCACTCATATTACATTACAACCTCATTATATAGTCAAGCAAGTGAATGTCTCATGCTCATGTATGAAAAATGTTCTCTTCTCAAGAAGAAGAAAAATACCTTCACTTGAACATTAGCACTACAGCAGACCATTAGTCTTACAATGTGTCTTGACTAATAATAGTGAGATAATAATACGAACACTTGGCTCGGCTCTACTTGTTCATATTATTATGCTGGATAAAAATGTGCTAAAATTTTAGTAGATTAGCGCAAGCAGGCGACAAAACGTGAGTAACTTGAGTCATTCGAGAAAGTATCCAGTTCAGGTTCACCTTTGTCGTTGGAAGGAGTACACCAGCGAGCAGTATTACAGTATTTGATAGTGGGATTGTGATAAGAAGGCTGTATTGATATATTGATAACATAGCCGTTCGTTCGGGTATTATCAGTTTTGATGCTTGATACGCGTGTATGGGAATTACATGGGGTTGCGGTTGTCCATGCCCGTATATCAAGCCAGGTGGGGATTATCATTTTTCTCCTGTTCGACACTCCCAAGCCACAGCTCAGGGTTTCAAAGTACTGGCTGTGATAATTAAAGCAGAATTAGCAGCGCTTTAATGGTCTTTTTGGTTGACTAACTTGACTGTGGTGTGGTCTAGTGTTTTTGGTGTTCGATGTGCTTGTTATCACGTTTTGTGCAAAACTTTTTGCAAACCTTCAAAGAAAAAGGTCATAGCTGACATTGTAATTTTTCTTCTGAATATATTTATCTAAGTAAACTGAAAATTGTGAATGGAAATGGTGCTGATACCTGCATATATTTATGTTTATAATATGTATGTACATCGTAAATGCAAATAAGCAGTTTGTTTAAGATAACTTTGTATATTTTTATTGGCTGAAACTGAGAACTTACTCATTTATCATCATCATCATGATCATTCATCCGGTCAGTTAAAAAAATGAGGAAGAAATAGAGAAGAAGAGGAGCAAAAATGGATCTCTAGTCTTTCTGCAGTTTGCAAAATCAAAGCAGTTCAGTTTTTGTTTTCAACGAGTGAAGTGAGTTTTCAACGAGTTTTCGAAAATACGTAAAATATACCGCTATGAAATCTGAGTCATTAAAGCCTAGTAGAAAAAACAGCAACATGTAACGTAGCAGCTAGCTCGGTTTGTTGTGTTGTAGGGTACTCACAGTTTTAATTAGCACAGCTTTCTCCCAAGTTTATTACGAGGGCCTGAGCGTGACTTAGTTGTGAACTGGCGTTTTGGGACTGGGATCTATTAGATTTTATTGCTACCAATTATTATTTTTTTCGGCTGGTACGATTCAACAAGTTCATCAAGCCGAGCCATATGCAAATAAAATCAAAATATTGTATTCGTGTACTGTTTTGTAAAGTTGTATGAAAAAAAGTTAAGGCGAGTATTGTCAGGGGTAAACAAAGATATGAGTTGGCCTTGGTTGGCAAAATAAAATGAATAATTTTTTTTGATATCTTCTAAACCAAAGACATAATTTGACATTCACCGTCAAGCCATCATTTCAAAGTTCGTACAAGTACCAATCTGTGCAAGCTTGGTATTCAATATTTTTGGTTCGCTACTATGCAAAATGAAAGGTATTTTTTGTTCATTAAAAGAGGTTGAGGCTTCTGGGAACAAATATTGATTTTGATGACGAGACAGATATATTTATGATGCCAATACGACAACAGTCCATTATCTAAAAGTGTTGATTTAAAAGAAAACATGGAGGAGCAAAGTGGTAGTACGAATTTAAGTGGGAAAGGAGACCAGCAGCAGCAAACGAATGGCTCTGCTGCTGGTAGTGTAGGTGGCAGTATTCCCAGTAGCCCATTCGAGTTGCGCAGACATCGGAGTTTTTACGACACCACTGGCAATGCCAACACTAGTAACATGCCGAGCAAACGAAGAGCATCGGCTAAGGCGAAATCGAGTAATCAGATATTGAACTTTTTTCGAAGTCAGAGTCACGAGCCTAAAAGCGCCCTCAATAATAATCACGACGATATCCTAAATAATCATGAAGGAGCAACTGCACAACAATCTACAAACATCTCTGCTGGGACCGAGGGCGCGGGCCAAGTTGGGATAAGACCCCGAAATCAAAGACCTCAATCATTGTACACTAAAACTACTTCTAGTAAAGGAGTATTTCAGTACAGAACGAGTGCGATTGAGACAACTCCTGAAACCCCAGAGAACTCGCCAATCGAATTGATCGGGGGAGCTAAAACAATCGGAAGAGAGGTTGAGGGTGATACCCCGATTACTAGTCCTCTCGAATGCTCTGGGATGAGCACATCAGCATCCTCATATTCAAGTGGTGGTGGAGGCGGGGGTTTAAATGAGGAACAGTTACCTATTCTCAATGAGGAACAATCTATTAATCGAAATTCTCAATCGGGAGGGGAAAATAGCAGTAGCGGAAGTAGTGTAAGTAGTAGTGATTCTTATGCAAGCTGTGGGGGTACAATCGCGACGATCCGAGCTGACTTGGAGGTGGACTTGGATAATTTTGATGAGAATTCGGTGGTTGGAGGAATTAAAAAGGATAATGACAGGTATACATTTTCTCTAAGAATAATATCAAATGTGGTTCAGGCACAGCTTTTTTCGGCTTTACTATACTTTTTGGGAGAATAATTAAGCAATTCACGCTTTAGACAGTTTCGCTGGCCAGTTTTTTGATATGTCAGAAATGAATATTTGATTGAACACGACACAAAATTGAATCGTCGTCGTCTGTGCATAAAATACCAAGTCTATTAAAGATTTACATTCATTTTATTTTGGTCTAAAATTGGGTCAGTGCACATCATTCTATCCACTCCATTGTTTTGTACTGTGCCATGCATCCTCAGCCAGTGAAGTAAAGTAAAGTATAAAGAATATGCATACATAAATAATAAAAAAATGGTCAAGTCATCATTATCGCATCATACATCCCTACATGACTGCCCATAAGCCTTATACGGAGACATTTATTAGTACCCACGACGTGTTCACGTCCTCCCACAACGCATAAAAATACAAAAAGCACAAACTCATATTTTTTCAATATTTTTATAATAATATTTTCTTCTCGACTCGTAATTTTTTTTGCGAAAAGAATAAATTTTGGTCTACACAGTGCACAGGCGTCCTTCGCACCACGCCTATGAATAAAAAATATTCTTCTATTATGCACGTTTTAATAACATGTCATTGTACACCAAACGAAATAATCGTTTTTATCTTAAACCTACATCACCATGTGTATACGAGACCATCATGTATACGAGAGAAGAACATGTCAGTAGCTCAGAACTCTTTTTTACGTATGTTCGTCAAATTATTTTGTATTAATTATTATAAAACTGAATTATTTATGGTGCCTTGTTGGTTTGGTTAGTTGAGTGGAGTCGTCCAGTGGAAAAGTCACTAATCCAGAACAAGACGTAAAGCGTTGCATAATACACATCTAAATTTATGCATTTTCTCACGAACAGTACAATATGTACAATCTTAATTGTCAAGCTTTATTGTTGATGAGTTTGTTGCGTGGTGAGTAGAATAGTGCTGAAGAGAAACTAGAAATAAGCCTGCTGACCTAAAAGACTAAAAGTAGAATTTTGAATCTCATATAGCTATCTTTGACGGCCAGGATAGGAGGGCAGTGTTTCTGTTGAGGTTCATTGTTGACTGTGCAATACGGTATTGTTGATACAATATCGAAACTAATAAAGTTTTGTGCACCTACATCTGTATGTGCATTGTTGCAGAAGGATGAAGGGATCAAAGGCATTACGGTAAATACCGGTTTGGTTCTATGTAAAACTGCATTTAGTATTGCTTTTGACTGACGCGAGTGCTGATAAAATGATAAAGTGTGAAGTTGTGAAGTGTCTTACGTTGTTTTACGTTACGTTCATTGCACTATCGTTATTGTTGCAGTTTTCTTTCTTGAAGTGTGTCTATCTCAAAATCTTTTGAACTGTTCAGTTGTTTTAAGCTGAAAAAACGATGTTGATGATAACTTCGATGATGAGTTGTACCCATGCCCATATTTTTGTACACCTTTGTTTTTACACAAATGCATTTTCTATTTTTTCAACTAAAATAAAATCAATTAATCTCGAAGAGCTAAAAAGGAAATAAGCTTATGTAATTCAAAGCTGAACTGTGATTAAATAGTGGAGTAACGTAGTAATTGACGTGATTGCCAAGTTATCATTACTTCGTACAATGAAGAAGAAACGCAATCCGCGTCAATTATACACGGTTGTAAAATCGCTAACGTAAGTCGTTAAAGTTAAATATTTTGTAACTCTATAGGCCTTTATACGCTTACGCTTTCATTCAACATAAAAGTTTTGAACTACTTCTGAACTTTCGATCGATATATTCAATTTTTATTAATTTAGTTGTATATTAATCTACGCCGAAGATTTTTTGCCATATTCATCAAAACTTTGTCATTCACTGCTATTAATACTTGGTTATGTGATGCATCGGTTGTCATGATAATGATAAAATATGATTTTAATGATGAGAATGATTATGACTGTGATGGTACGCTGTGTAGGAGCGATTAAAATGAACTTATGATACGCCAGAGAGGAAGCAAGGTCATTTACTGCATGAATACATTTGTTACAAAAAGCTGTTAAATTAGCGTGTTGTGTTGTGATCATACATTGTACAGGATGATAACACAAACAAAACATTTTATGAGACTGACAGATCCAAACAGCACTTCTGAAAATATTACTCGAGTAATTTGCTGAGAGGAGGTATAAGTCTCATGGTTAATTAACAATGAAGATTTTGCGAAAAATAGAAGCAACTTAATGGACTCCTTCGTTTGTGTTTCCTTCTCGTCATGTGCTCTGTTGGTTTGACTTTACTATGTTCTTTGCAGTGTAGCTTTTTTACTCGCTTTTTGTTTGTTGTCGTGGTGGGCGTGTTATGTGAGAGGAGTCAAACATAACAGCTTAAAGAAGAGCTATTTTGCGTTACATCCGGTTTCCTCTTATTCCACTCGTGTAACCATTTCCTTATTCTGCAGCCCTACCTTATCTTGAAGAAGTAAACACGCTGTGATGAAATGAAAATATTTGTGAAAAACAAAAGTTTGAAGTTGCATTGAAAACGGCGTATCTGATAGCCATTGTTTTAATTAAAACTTCGTAAAAATTGCGTACTTTTCTGATATTCTTGTAAGCCTAGGGTTTACACATTTACTTTTTAAATATGTGACTTTGTGTTTTTATGGCAAAGTCATTAGAGCAGTTGTATGACCGTAGCAGTCCTCCGTTTTTAAATGTGTAAATTGATTTACATGATAGTACTTGAATAATATAACGTCACAATACCTTGTAATTTGCGTTTTTATGAATTTTAAAATGAGTGCACTTGACACAGTTATTGACAATGATATTTTCTATTATCATTATCCTTGTAAAATATGGCACCGACTTAAAACTGAAAAACTACTTTGTTGACTTCGCAAAGTACATCACAGCACATGTAAGTGGTAAGCGAGCCATATAATATGTAATTTTTGTAAAAGTAATGCAATTTACGATGACTTGGTGTATTCAATCCCGCATTCAAGGTCAAATAGATTTTAAAAGGCAAAATGAGAACAAATGAGGCTTGGCAGAATATTCACAGAGCGAGATCAGATCATCTTGATTGCTACGAATGTATCATATGATGAAGATAAATGTGTCGAGTAATTGAACATGTCAGGGAAATAAATATCTACTCTGTAATCTGCTAGGCATTCAAAGTCTATTGTTAGTTACGAATGTAGATCAGTCAGCCATATAGAATTACTATAGAATATAGAATAGAATTCTAAGTAGATATCTTAGTAATGTCAATAAATGCATATTTATTACTTTATTTTGTGCGTTATGGATTTAAAAGGTTTCCAACGAAGAAGGCAAATATTTGTGAACGTGGAAGAAACTGAGATGTATAAGTCTTTTATGGCATAGGAAAGAGTTGTTTATAAAGAAAAATACTCTGACAAGTTCAATCAAATGGCCTCTTGTTATGTGATGATGGAAACCTGAAAGAGTACAGGATCAATCATTTGCATGGGTTCCACATTGTTCAATTGAAAGTTCCGGGGTAGGTTTCCGGTGAAAATCAATAAATATAATTCAATCAAATCAACTTAGTAGTGGGCGTAATCATTTTTAGCGGATGCGATGCATCCTCTCAAATGAAGTGTCGTCCTGCTAGCCCCCTTCTCAAATTGAATTAAGATTCTGGAGATTGGCCTCGTGATTGAACTGATCACGTTTTTAGCAGATCAAACTTAACGTGTAGCAATGCTACGTGATTAATGCCGTTTCAATATGTGTCACATTAGTATAGTTGCCATTTGTTCCGCGAATAATTACATAGCAACTATTATAAGAAGCCGTGTTTCAATTCGTGGAGATACATACTGGAAAAAGTCGCTGGAATTATATTTTGACGTGTTGCATTTAGACAAACAAAAAGTCGCTAGCCTTGAAATAAAAGTGGTCGTTGGTGGCGCGATGATATTCATATGCGATGCCTTTTTTATTATTATTATGACGTGACAAAAAACAACATCAACCACTAAACTTGAATTACGCCTGGAGGCACAACAGGGAATCATGTACTCGAAATAAAAATAACTATAACCCTGTTTAGTTTATTAAGATTGGCTCTCATGGGGCATAATAATGTTCAATTAAATTATCACCCATTGCCTTTTTAATCGTCACCACTTACTATGTACACCATTTTCAAAAGATTTGGTCGTTGGTATTAATTCTCCAAAGTGGATCAAGTGTTTACTCAAGGAAATGTTTTTTACTCTGCTGGCATGTGTGTGTATTGTGTATCAGTAGTGTTTGCTTTTCTTATCGACTTTATACTGGGTTGCGTTGAAAGGGGGATCATTCAGTTCTGCTCAAATTTCAATTGACAATTCCATTACGAATTTCATTGTCACTACTGTCCTTCAACTTTATATTATTTCCAGTCATATCAAATCTGGAGAATGTCGACAGCAGCGGCATTGTAAATTCAAAACTGCAAATAATTTGAAAGAACTCCTTTCTGTGGCATATGTCGTTTTACGACTATTCAAATTACATGGTCATCAACTTGTAATATGGCCCTGCACTAGTAATATTGATTTCCAATGCCATTATCGCAATTTGACGACAAGATTATAATATATGAAAGCATTATGCATTAGACAACAACGAATTTTTACGTGTCTTGAAAACAACATTAGTGTTATGGTTTCAGGAGATATTGCACTGGTCCGATGAAAGTGTCAGTCGCGGTATGCATATGCAGGTACTTTTTTAGAAGTTAGCAATGCAGCTAATAAATGGTGTCTTTGCTTCTTTCTAGATTAGATTACCTTTAGTAAGATGGATAAAAAATCCGCAAAGGTCAAACTAAGATTGTCCTTGGAACAAAATAAGCATTCACGTACGACCAAACGAATACCTTGCTTTTTTACTAGTCCCTTTATGTAATGCTAATAGTAACAAGAGAGAAAGTTATAAAAGTTGGATTGTGACTTTTAGATCTCTAGTGAAGCTGTTACTTCAGAGCAGGTCTGTATAAGCAAATTACAAATGACATGATGCAGAGTATGAAGTATTTTTTTATCTATTGCTACAAGCAATATTTGTTACGAAGAGGACGAAGAGACTCTAGGAAAAATGTAGTTCGTTGAAGACTATAAAAATTTGAATTATTTATCATGAGGAAGGCGTAAAACAGTACTTTTTGCGTGGTGATTGCTGCCTGCATTGAAGAAAATACATAAGAGGCTTCTGTTGAGGTCGTAATGAATTTTACGACGGTTCTAGTCTCGCTACACAAACCATGCGTTATGGATATAAACGAAATCCATCGATTTTTATTCCTATTCCATCTACTCCTTTCATGATATTTTTCTCTTTTGGAGAAATTGAACACTCGGGAGATGCGGTAATGTTATGCGATCATGATCATCATCGTTTCCATCATCTATTTACTGTGATGAGGTATTTTTTTAAAATAGATGGCAAGGCAGTAAAAATGTAAAGACAAAAAGGGTAATCATCATTATAGTTGCCATGCTACTGGTCAAAGAAGTATTCTCCGTGAAAACATCTTGAATGAACATAAAACTGCTTTAAAATCCACTGATGACTGGTATTGTACCGTACCCAGCTTCATATGTTGATTTTTTATGATGGTGAGATCAGTGAGATGACACTCATTTCAATTATGACGATCATTTCACATGCTGTGCTGCTGGTAATCGTAGACACGAACAACGACGTGCTGTTTTCTTAATGTTATTTGCTATTTTTTAGCCAGATGATTTGTGATGAGAGTGCGTAGGCAGAATGAGCTGGTTTATGTAAAAATTATGATGCGCAAACATATAAAACTCACCTTATATACTCTTCTTTTCTATAATTTACTTACTAGTTTTATGCTATTTTTCGATGATATTATCAAACTGATAGTGATGATCCATTAGGGTTCCAAAACGTTGGTAAGGGTTTCTGTTGAGTCTTAAAAATCCCTTCTAGACAATTCGTCAGCTCTTCTCGCAAAGTAAATACATTTCATTTCGTTGTCCTTTTTTAATTTGTTTGTATGTTTCTGCAACGTAAATATACACAAATGAACCTGAACTCATATAAAAGTATATCATATCATCTAGCGATAAAATAACGATGAGGCTAACAACGGAAAATTGATTTAGAAGGCTGGGTTGATGTGATCATCATTATAGTATATAAACCTAACTAACTCTGCACTGGAGGTTTACGTGGGATGTGACTCGGTGACTGCGAACTACTATTGCACTGTGTTTTTGGTAATAGGGTTTATCGATTTTACCATTTCTGCTCTTTCATCTTTCGTTACTGATCTGACTTTATTCTCTGCTTAGCTAATATTACTCTTACTTGTGTGTTTTTTTGCACATATATTATGTACATTGTATGTTATAATACTTTACAGCCAATATAAATTGTTACAAAAGTCACAAATGGCAAGACAAAATCCAAAATCGCTAATAAGTTTTTTGTTGGATGTGATAGTCGGGCAGTCGGGTTGGGTAACTTGTGTCAGCATGCCAGTGAAAGAGGAAAAAATGAGCAGTGACACAAGCAAGTTAACAGTCAACGACATGATGTTGCCGAAAGGAGAATAATGATGTCTGCTTCGAAATGGCCCACACTACATGCACTCAATATTCGTACACTCTAATCTGTGTGCCTGGCTGTGACTTATTAACTTGCGACTTTGAGCAAGTTATACAGGATGGTCTGTCCGTCTGCCTGTCCGTCCGTCTGTCCGTCTGTTC
>JAQFXM010006307.1:0-13434 GCA_034693345.1 Entomobrya multifasciata | reverse complement strand
CCATTTTGGAACAAGTGGCAACAACGTAAGTGATGCAATATATTTCACTGATTTTTCATTTTGATTAAGGTACCAATCGTTTCCAGTTTGTAGTAAATTAAGCGATTTACTTGTCTACTTCATTTACACAGGGCCAGGTTGTGAGCACAAGTGTTGGGAACACTGTTTCGACCAATGTGCATGCAAAACCGCAGCAAATGGAAATTGCGAATTCCATCCATCCAGTGGAATGTGTCTCGCCAGAAGGTCATGTGACGACTTGTTATTTGAGGAGAGTGACTGCCGACGGGAAAATTCTTTCTACAGCATTGGGGGACATCTTTGCCATAATCTAGAGTCCAGCGAAACAAACTGTAGAAATGGTACGACCATTTATGCAGTAAATATCAATGGAGGAGCGCATACAGACAAAAGGGGCATTTTCTACATGGCAGATGATGACGAACTCTATGAAGACGAATATAATACGAGGATGGAGAGTGATGAGATCGATGACGACATCGAGGACGACGATGAAAATCTATATGGCACTTATGCACATGGAAGTGTAAAGGAAACGAACGAAGGCCAATGTCTGCAATACTCAGTAATAGTGGAAGGAGATGGTGATTTTGAGCTTGCCGTACGAACATTGGAACCTCTATACGAAAACGTTGGACAAAGGGTCAGTACAAAAAAAATCATTTAGTTTTTTTGCGAGTCCTTAACCTTTCATGTTATAATTATGCATTTTGTTTGATTTTTTTTTAAAGATTTTTAGTTTAACTCTCAATCAAGTTCCGATTGCTCTTCATGTAGATCTTCGTGCTCTTTCTAATCAAGATCTCTCTTTAGTCGACATTGTGGCAAATTTTAAAATACAGACAATCTCCAATAGAAGTACGCTTACTGTCAAGGGTCATCGTCACATAGATTACATGGGCAACTTACAGGTTGGGCTGTGCATATCGGATTGTCATTTATGTGAAGAGTACAATAATTTGGATCCAGGCTACGTTGGATCTGGTATATCTGTTGTACGCTTTTAAAGCAAGTATACACAATGTAACGCGTTTTTTTCAGTGCTATCCGAATTCAGTCCTTGCAGTCTGATTTTAAATACATAACACTCTACAGTTTAATTATAATTACTTATAAACTAATATATCATAATAATACATAGTATTTAAGTACTAAATTAAAACTGTCAAGTATTCTTAGGACTATTGGCTAACAGACAAGTCGTAACCATTAGGCATGCATTACACTACTAACTCTACATATACACATTTTTTCGTTGTTTTATAATTACTACTTTACAGGCATCTACAAAAATTTCATCATTCGATTTATATTCATTCCAATTAGGGTTATTGATTTTTATGTCTGTCTTTGGACAATACTCATTCCACTGTTTTATACCTAACCTTTTAAATATATGTGACCAACATTGTTTTTGTTATTGTTTACTTAGTAGTGATACATACACAAATAATTGAAATGTTATAAATTACGTAATCTATGATTTTATTCAGTTTAATGAGTAGTACATTTTATTTTTTAACTTTTTAATTTTGAAGGGAAGCTAATTAGCTTCAATTGTTGATATTGTTAGGCTTTTATAAAGTGTAAAATCAATAAATCGATATTCTTATCGTTTTGTTTTATAAATATATGCATCGCTCACACAATAGTCAATTTATTTTTAGTACAACATTGATAAATTATATTGATAATATGGAAAATGTCAACGACGTCATTATCTGATGTTAATTCCTTTAGCATCATAACCCATTTTATATTACTTTCCTCTGACGTACATGCATGCATAATTGCTCATTGTAACATCATAGTTATTGTGTACATTCCAAAACTCGGTAAAAACAAGTATTGCTTATGAAGTAATAATATATTAATTTTTATATAACTTGAAAACTAGTATCGTACTCAATTTGCCAAGTATTCAACACACTTCTTAATTCGGTTATCATTTTGAAACAATCATTTCCCACAATTCCCGTGTTGTCAACTATTTTTGAAAAATGAGTTTTATTCAGAAAAAGGTGAATTTCATATCGGCTCTTGTTTTGTTGGCAGCGCTCGTACTGTTGCTCACTGAGATTGATAAGGGATTTGCACGTAAGTTAACTATTTTAATTTCCCAAACTATTTTGCAGCCTCAAGTAAATCTTTAAGGGTTCAGTGTAAACTTTAATAAAACATTCAATTGAAAGTCAAGTGTTACAACTGTGGAACTCATTCAAATCAGCAAAAATGTGAGCCCGGGAGCTATGGACAACTGGTAACATGTATTGACAAAAACCAAGTGTGTTACAGACAGGTATATTCCAATCGTACTGATAGAGCAAAACCTGGAACGTCCAAGAACAGGGGATGCAAGCTCTACAATAGTAATCATACTCATACACCTGGTTGTTACTATTTGAGCAAGCATATTGACGCTTGCTACTGCGATACTGATAGGTGCAATGCTCACGAAGATGAACCAACAGAATAAATATGCGTTGTTTCTTATCACTTGTATTTCCACAACTTTGTCAAAATCATTATTGTTAAAGTAAATTGTATTTCACAAATTTTTCCAATCTTGAGAATTAGCTCAATTCTCTTTTTAAAAAACACAGATAATAATGACCGTGAAAATTGCAAACAGGCATATATTTTTTACTTACATTACCATCATTTCATAGACGATATTGTGAATGTGAAATTTCTAAAACGTTGTCTTGACATGCCCCTCATTGAAATGTTCCCACTCATCGATTAAATCAATCTGAAAAATATTTGGATAACTCAAGTGAACCCATCCTAAACACAGTGCATTGGTCATAATATTGAATACGTTCAATCATTAACTCTTCTACCAACTGAAAGTATCAACTTAAGGGGTGGTTTGTCACAAGCATGTGTTTAAATGTCACCTTTATCTTCATTCCATTCACGTTCATATTTCACTTGTAAAAGTAAAACCATGTCTAACCAAATCCAGTGTACACTTGTTAAATTGCTAATTTTCCCATGTAATGAAATTTTGTATGCACTTTTTTCTGCCGCAAAGACCCATCACAAGCTTAGAACAAAGACCTTTTTAATTATCCAAATTTTAATTAAAAACCTGACCAAATCTGATAGATTTTTACTGCACTCTATCTACAAAGCATTCCTTTTTCTAAAATAGAGCTAAAACTTTGGCAAAATAAATCAAATTTTTTTAAACCAGATAAAATGCGAAAATGTCTCAAGTGGTCATATCCATTCCTTGATCTTGGCTGCTCTTGACTCATGTACGCATGCTTCCATCATGAATGCTGTTAATATCCTTTTGTGTTTTGAATTTGATATTTTGTACGACGTACAAAACTGCATAATTATATGTCTAAGCCAAACCATCCAAAAACCAAATAAAGTTATTATTAGCGTACCTAAACTCCATCATCTTTTTGTTTTTCGATTTTAAAAGACAATAAACAAAGTATTCATGAATTTGTGCATTGAACGCACTAACAATGGTCATAAACTCATGGACAAAGACTGACAGTCTTTCAGACTCAAATTGAAAGTGGTATGAAGTGGCAAAAAAGTAGTAAAAGCACTATAAAATCTGGTAGGTTTATAGGGTAATGGGGATTTGGGATGGTGTTAATGCGCTATGTCTATGAAAATTTAATCAGACATATTTTTAAACTTGTCATAATTTCATTAAAGATGTGTGAATGACTGCTTATATTACCAGAATATCAGTTACCTTGACATTTGTGGAAAAAGCTTGTACGTAATCTATTTCATAACGGTTGACAGGCAAAGTTTGTGTAATACTTGCCGTCGCGTCAAGAGTTCGTTTATTTGTAGGCCAATAAATTCAAAGTTCGAAATAGTTGTCTCGAGTTACCCCTTGAGCTGTTTTCACTCGTCGGTCGAATTAACATGAAAATAAAATGATTATACTCAAATGAATCCAGCCTAAACATTGGTTATAATATCGAAATTGTTTCAATCTTTAAATCTCCTCCCAACCCAAATTATCAACTTAGGTAGTGGTTTCTAACAAGCATGTGGTTGGATGTGACCATTATCGTCCATTCATTAACTGACATTATACTTTTAAATGTAAAAATACATATCTACCCAAAATGGAGATGCATTTGTTTAAATTGCTAATTATCATATGTAATAAGAAACATTCTGGTAGTATTTTTGTCTGGAAGGCCCATCAGAAGCATAAAACATAATTGTTCCAATATCCTTCCAATATTTAATTAAAACCCTGGCCAAATCAAATAAATTTTTAATGCACTTACCAGTAAAGTAGGCATTCCATTTTATGAAACTGTGGAGTTCTTGTACATACGTTAAACATTGTTCCGAGGATTGTACGCATAAAAATGGACATAAAATCATAGAAGAAGACTGACGGACTGAAATAGTTGTTAGCATGAATGTTGGTATTATGCTACTACTATCCTTGTGCGTTTTGAATTTTATATTTTGTAACAAGTACAAAGCTGCATAATAAAGTGTCTAAGCCATCCAAAGCCAATAAAGTTATTATTAGTAAACTAAAACTAAAGCTCGATCACTCATCTTTTTATTTCACACTTTCAAAATTTATCAAGCAAAGTGTTCACGAATAAGCACAATGAACGCACTAAAAATGTAAATAAACCCAGAAGACTGGGAGTCTGTCAAACTCAAACTGAAAGAAGTGTAAAATGGCTGTAAAACAAAGTAAAGTGAGCATTTGATTGAGTTCGATTCTTTTAGCAACAAATGGTCAATCAATTAAATCTAACGTTTTGAGAAATTCAATGAAAAGTTTTTGTCGCACCATATTGTTTACTGTATAGTTAATATATTATTGGCGATCAGAAATTGTACCAGAAAGTGAGAAAGATTCATATCATTTCACGGTCAAAATTTCATTTTTGGAATTGAACGAACGAAATTTTATTTACAAATGTGGAACAAATATACGGACGTGCGTAAGTGTTTTCTTCCGTTTTTAAATTCATTTATTTTTTACTATCGATTGTAAATGTTGTCTTTAAAGCATTCGAAAGCTCACTTAATTATATGATGCATTGATGCATACACTTGTTATTAGCCAAAAAATTAAATAAATCAAAGAAAATTTTATTATATATTTCAAAATAATCATTGAACCAATATCATCATTACTCATTTAATAAATTAAGTAATTACGTATTGACACAACAAACCAAACAAATTCAAAACACAACTCGTATAACACCAATTATTCTAACCAACTTTGTTAAAAACATTCTCAATTAAAAAAATTTCCTGCAACGCATTTTGAAAACAAAACAATGTTCTATAAATGTCAGTGAAAAAAATGAGCACAATTAATTAACACTTAACGTTATTGATACAACCATAATCTTATCACACAGACTTTACAAATCTGATCTTCTGATAAAATACCAAAACTTATATTTTGAGTGAGTGCCAAATATATTTGTGCTTGTATCAAACTGTACTAAAAAATAGCCACGTAGTAACCAAGTATTAGTTAAATATTAAGTTAAATACTACACTTATGTTTGTTATATAGCTTAGTCTATATTTATTTCTTTGTAGTTTAAAGAAAACTGAATTCCTTTGCAATTTAAATAGGTCCCAGTTCATTAACGAAATCTAGTACCTATAAAAACTCTAAAATTTAGTTTCTAAATCTTCCACAAATCTATTAATGTTAGGATCCGAACTATCACTAAATAATTTTACAAACCTTGAAAGGATCTCAATCACATAAATTTGATTAAATGAAGGTCGTGCAATTCTCAATCCCACTTTTGAGCTATTATCAAATCCCCTAAAAGATCCACTTTGTGGCCTTTGATCAACCATAAAATATCTACATTTTTCCTCTACTCGATCAACCATGTCCATACTTCTCTCAATACATCGAATCCCACCACCATGCCTTCCGCCAAGACCAGGCATGCCACCTCTCCCATATTCCCCAACATTTCCAAAATTCGTTGCTATCTTTATTGGCGTTGAATATTTATCTGGTAAACATTTTATTCGGACAAGCCCTGGAAAACCTCCCAATCCTCCTACACCTCCATTACCACCATTACCACCTTTACTACCTGGGTGACCATTATACATTTTCCATATTCCATCGCTAGTCATTCGAGATTTAAAAATTTGACTTGCCGCCATACCATCACTTCCATTCGCACCATCCCCGCCATCTTGTCCTCTACCACCATTTCCTCCGTTAGAGCTAACAAACAGTTTATCTCCATCAATTATGTTACTAAATACTCCAAAGAAATTACCTCCAGGACCACCTGGGTTACCAGCTAATCCATCGCTACCTTGAGTACCATCTTTTCCATCAATTTGAACACCATTCATTGCCTTCGACTCATTATGATCGCTCCCTATTCCACCATCTAGATTTATATGAGTGTGGTGTATAACCTCCCATGTGGGAGCCACTAAAGCCATATTCATCTGACGACCAACACCACTTATATTTCGATCAATGAAAATTACACCAGAAGCGTAAACCTGGACGATAATCTGTATTGCCTTATCAAAATAGCAATGCTCTACATCTAAATAACCGTCCTCGTCTATAAATTCACTAAATCTAACAAAACGTCCTGTCACCACTAAAGTTTTATTGAAACATGAAATGTTTTTGGCAGGAAGAGTGGCATAGTCAATAATATTGTTTAACAATGTAATTTGTGGACTGTCATTTTCAAAACTTTCTTTAAGATTTTTAATTGGATAAAAAGAAATGAGTTATTTGGCGGTTTCAAAGGAATATAACCCGGTCAGTTTGTATTTTATCATATGTTGGAATGCATTAGCCACATGTTGCAATTGAGAACAAAACTTATACCAGTCTACATAATCCAAAATTCTATCTTCTAAGTTTATCAGTGGAGATAACCATGTGCGAATTTCACTCGTAGGTTTCCATGGTTCTAGACATTTTGTAAAAAACTCAAACACAGTTTCCTGCTGAACCATAAACTTTGTAAAATTTTCTGGTATAGAGTAGCCTAATTGCTGTAAACCACTTTGCAACCTAACTCGAAAAGTTTTTATGAAGTCAGACCTCGTGTAATTTTCATTCAATGTTCTAATTAAGTTTGTAACATTTGTATTTACTTCATTTATCATTATATATAAGTTGTCAGCAAGTGAAGTTGTGTAACTTGTTTCAGAAAATTTAGATGATTTCGAAAACCATACTAAAAAATCTTCTGTCGAAAAGAAAGTAGAATAATTAAATAACAAAACCAAGTCATAATTCAGGTTATAAAATTGACTAGCTCTATTAAAAAAAACTGTGTAAATGATTATAGTTTCTTGAATGCAAAAAAAATATAAAAAGTTCATCTAAATTAATCCTAATAGTTTATTGAGTAATATCACAAGTATCAGTTTACATTTTTAAAGCAAACTGTATAATGTACAATTAAATGTTTTTATTCCCTTCTCATTTAATCATTTCATAAAAGTTTCATATCACATTTTTTGTCACCTGAACAAAACACGCTATGAAATAAGCGGTAGTGCATTTTTTTACACTCAAACTGAAATTTAACACATGGCATTACACAATTGTATGAGCAAAGTCGCATTTACTATATTTGTATTCTAAATTAAAACACAATACGTATCAGATTAAGCAGCAAAAGGTAAGCTTAAACTGGCTTAGCATAACTTGTACAGTATTACATAATAATATTCGGATAACCTTGAAATGTTTGAAGCGTGGTTTTTTATCCTGGATCAGTATAGGTCCAAATGTCGATATAGTCATGAGGTGTCTTTGGTCGAATCGTTTTTAGATGCTTCCATTGTTCGAAGCAGAGTCAAAGGCCAGATCAACTAGTGTTATATAATTTAGTATACCAATGTGTTACATAATATACCAAATACATAGTAACCGTACAAAAATGCAACAGACTTTTATCATTTTTTATTTAAAAAAAGTGACAAAAACAAGTGGTTGTTACACGGCATAATGTATTTGTATCATTTCCATGCGCGTGTTTAAACTCGAATAGAATAATATGTGTATAAATTATACTTGCGTGTATGTATGCATATATAAGTATTTATATCATATCTTTATTACTCCTGTGACATAGTATACAGCTTAGACTAACCTTGAAATGCATGATTGTCCAGCCAAACAAAAATTGTTTCATGTTTAGTTCAGTTGCTAAGAGCAATAAATTGAAGTAGCAGGGGCAATATATTCCCGTCTTATTTTAACAGAACAACCAGAATATTAAAAGTTTAAAAACGTAAAATGTGGTTCGAATTAGTTGCGATAGCCATAATAGGCTATCTTCTATATATTCTTATATTTTCGATAACTCCTCCGCCAAAATATTGGAAGGAACATGGAATCCAAGAAATTGATGGTTCCGTTGCAGCCTCAACTCTAGAAATAATTTTGGGAAAAAAGAGTATCCTTGACAGAGACGAGTACGCATACGAAAAGCTAGGACCGTCAGGAAAATATTGCGGAATGAAAGAATTTCCATCACCAGTGATTTTGATTAAGGACTTGGAAATAATCAAGAAAATATTTATTAAAGATTTTGACTCATTTATGAATCGGCGAGACTTTTTTCCTCTTCTGGAAGATTCCATTTTAACAAAAGACATTCCGCATCTAAAAGGAGAAAAATGGAATAACGTTCGAAATTCAATAAGTCCGAATTTTACAACAGGAAGGATGAGAAAATTAATGGAGCATTTTAATAACGTTGGTCTCGAATGGATTGAAATGTTAAAAAACGAGACAAGTACAAATGGTGGATCGACAGTAATTGATGTACTTCAAACAGTTAATCAATTTTCTGTTGAGATAATCGCCACATCAGTTTTTGGAATGAGATCAGGATCGATTGGGAATCCAAACGCGGTATTTTGCGAAATGGCTGATCGTCTTGGAAATCCCGGTATAGCTGGAATGATAAAGTTTAATTTGAGCCCAAGATTTCCCAAATTGTTTACAAGTTTGGGTATAAATGTATTGGATAATGAGGCGATTACCTTTTTTGAAAATATCTTAAGACAAAGTATGGAAGCTAGACTGGATGGTAGTGTGGAGCGAAGGAATGACTTTCAACAGTTGCTAATTGACACGTTACAAGATAAAGATGGATTGGGGCAACATTTGACAAAGGATATTATTGTGGCTAATAGCATTGTGTTCTTTCTAGCTGGAGCTCAGACCACTTCCGCTTTCATTTCATTTGCGATGTATTGTCTTGCAGCTTATCCGGATGTGCAAGATAAGTTAAGGGAAGAGGTTGATCGAATTGTAAATAAGGATGGGAAAGTGGATTATGACGAATTGGGAGAGGTGGAATACATGGAAATGTTTACTAGTGAAGTCCTTCGTTTGTATCCGGCAGCTTTCCGTTTAGAACGAGAGGCAAATAAAGATTATCATGATGAGGAATCTGGGTTGTTTGTACCCAAAGGAACGACAGTAGTGATTCCAGTAAAGAGTATTCATTATGATAAGAAATATTATAAAAGTCCAGAGAAATTTGATCCTGAGAATTTTAGTGGAAGGAGAAAAGCAGAAAGGAGTCCTTATGCTTATATGCCGTTTGGAATTGGGCCGAGACATTGCATTGTAAGTTCATTTTGGAACTTATTCATTGTTGGTATTTCTAAATGCTAAGTTTGAAAATTTAAACAGACTAATGTTTTGTTTTTGAAAACAGGGAATGAGATTTGCTCTAGTGGAAACAAAGGCCGTTATTGCACAATTGGTGAATAACTTTAGGATTGAGCCAACGGAGAAAACGCCACTTCCGATTACTTGGACAGCTGCCGGGTTGCTAATATTTTTGCCAAATGGATTGCAGTTGAAATTGATAGCAAGAAAATAAATAATACAGTGTAGGACATATTATCAACATAATAAATAAAAGTATCACATGAAGTATATTCGAGGGGAAAATCACTTTTTTATTTCAAATTCGAGGAAAGTTTAGTTTAGCATTGAAAACCAAAGTGAGAAAGACGCCTTGATACACTAACAAATAACATAAATTGCCATCGTTTAGTAAATTCTGTTGTGAATGACTAGTTATGTCAATATTAGTTACCATGTCGTTTGTAAAAATACTTGTGCATAGCACATTACATAACAGTCGAAAGGTCAATCGATCTTTCTAGAGCTCTTGCCTTCATGACAACAGTTAGTATGTTAATAGTTCAGTAAAATCAAAGTTCTGAAGAGTTATGTCCCGACTTGAGCTGCTTTCATTAGTTGTGTGTATGGATGCGAAAAAGATTTGTACAAATCAAGTGAACCCATTCTAAATAGTGGTCATACGAAAGGAAAGGTGGTGGTTTATGTAGGAAAGATGTTTTGTTCATGAAATCTCATCCTACCCCAAATATCTACTTAAGAATAGTCTGTAACAAGCATGTGCTTAAATGGCATCTTTATCATCTATCCGACTCACTCCAGATGAGTTTTGATGTATGCAATGAAAAGTTTCGGAAATCAGTTTTACATTATTACAGTTTTACTTGTTGCTAATATTTATATTTCCAACCCTCACATATGTACAGATATATAGTAGCAGAAGAACACAAATCTACTCGAACAATCGAAAACGAAATGATAAAGACGCACCAAAACCACTTGGTTTTACGACCTGTGTTTTTCCCTTCATCACAAACAGTCAAACACAATGAATGTCATAACTCTCGTAAATCGTTCATGCATATGTTGTATATTATTTGGGTCCATTCAGAACTTTATTTATGCATTAAGCATTTATACAAAAAAAACCTTACTTAATTTTTTCAACATTTAATGAAACCCTAGCCAAATCTGATGGATGTTTAATGCCGTTACCAGTAAATTTGGCATTCCACTTTATAAAGTATAGCCTGTCAAGAATTTGTGATTGAAGATTGATTGATTGATTGAAGAAGAAGACAGGTTGGATGTTTACATTTCGACAGTCAAATCATAACACTCCTTTCCATTTTGTAAAAACAATTACAATTCACGTTTTGACACCTCTCTAAATTGCTATTGAATCTGGAGTTTCAATTAAAAATTTACTCGTACGATCTCATGATTTTCTTTACAAATGTATGCTAATGATATCAACAGTTTTATAATATAAATATCAATTGTCCCGTTTGCAAAAAAATCTGAATCTGAAAAGCATGTACATAATATACTTTAGGAAGAATCTGTCAAGAAATACAGATATGCAAGTTGTTTCGTTTGAGTCGACCATTCTTAGAGTTTAAAACCCCATTTAATAGGGAAAAATGCTGTATGAAAGTTTGCTCCAAAGTATAACCAAAGATTTCTCCCTTTTTGTTCCAATGTTTTACGCAAAACTGTAAGCTAAACGACAAACTCAATCGAAGAAAATGACAAAAATATTCCAGTGGTAAAACGTGACTTTAAACTTACACCCATTATATGGTTTCTGTTTCAGCATACATTGCATTTTACACAATTTGATATATTTTATTTTCTATTCGTTGCAAATGCAGTGTATTGTATACCGGCACATTTAATGGGCCCTGGGCAGCAGTCTCTACTAATTCCACAAATTGCTGACATCTAAAAAGACGTTCAAATATCGGTACATTGTCATTTGACGACTACGCTGTGGCCGACCATTTAGGATTAAAAATTGAGAACAAAAGAACACACATTTTCTTAAAGGATTAGCAAAATGAATGCAGGTAGAAAGGTAAAGCTTGTCATTCGCCGACCAATATTTTGCTATGCTTCATTAACTTTGTTCGTATGTGTGTTGATTCTTGAATACTTAAAACACAATTTTATTTGTGATTTACCAAAAGAGTTTTGTTTTTGTGTACTATGTCCACTGTCGCTATTCATTAATATACACGGTGTTCTAATATTCAGTCCTTTTAAAACACAACTAATTGAAATTAGAAAGTTTAATAACGAAACATAGCCGTTTTAGTAATTTTCATTTGATGTGGCTATACTAATACTTTCATCAGTTGATTTATATTAATTTTTCCTACACGATAGGAATGAAGTCAAATTTCTAAGTATCAAGTTCACGTTTTTGTGATTATTTTTTTAAGAATATGAATGAACTAAAAAACGACATAGGTTTAGCCTGTAAATTTAATTTGTAAATCTACATTTTAAAAAAATATCTTGTTCCTTTCAGTTTCTAATTATCATGTCTTCAGATTTTCCAGCTTATATGTCTTTTTTCGGTTCATTCATATTCTTTAACAAAATCACAAAAATGTAAACTTGATACTTAAAAATTTGACTTTATATCTGCAAGCCCATCGTGTAGGAAAAATTAATATAAATCAACTGATGAAAGTATTAGTATAGCCACATCAAATGAAAATTACTAAAGTGGGGCTATGTTTCGTTATTAAACTTTCTAATTTCAATTAGTTGTGTTTTAAAAGTACTGAATATTAGAACACCGTGTATATTAATGAATAGCGACTCTGGACATAGTACACAAAAACAAAACTCTTTTGGTATATCACAAATAAAATTGTGTTTTAAGTATTCAAGAATCAACACACATACGAACAAAGTTAATGAAGCGTAGCAAAATATTGGTCGGCGAATGACAAGCTTTACCTTTCTACCTGCATTCATTTTGCTAATCCTTTAAGAAAATGCGTGTTCTTTTGTTCTCAATTTTTAATCCTAAATGGTCGGCCACAGCGTAGTCGTCAAATGACAGACATTCCAATTTTCGGCAAAGTTAGATACAAGGATTCTGAACTACTAGGAACCTGATGCATTTTAATTAGCATTTAATTTTTATTTAATAAATTACGTCAGCTATTTACTTTTGTGATTATGATATAACGCAAAAAATTACATTGCTCTGCTTAGAAGCTATAATGATTTAGCTACGCTTTGATAATTTAGTTTGGTATGGATTCGGTGACAAGGTAAATCCAACATGAACCCATTTCTGAAACATTTCCAATTCCAGATCAGATTCATTGTCAGCCAAGTTACTTTTCCCATTCGTTCCTTTCTCGTTGATCATTGATAGAAACATCCTGGAAATTATAAGCTTGAAGAAGCGCAGAGAAATATGAGAACAGAGTGGATTTCGCAAGTTGCTCTCCCAGTCAAACTACAAAACATTAAATTTAATTGCAATTAACAAGCAATTCACATATTTTAAAGAACAAATGAAATTATTTCCAATTTACCTCTTTTCCTGCCCCTAACGGAATAACTCTTGCTGCTTTTTGCGTTATGATTTGATTATTTTCATCCAAAAATCTCTCTGGCCGGAAGACGAACGGATCTCCCCAAAATTCCTTGTTCATGTGGATGCTGTAAATATTCACTATTCCAACTGTGCCCTACCAAACAAAACCATTTAATTTTACTTTAATTAGTATTTATAG
>JAQFXM010006306.1:0-13438 GCA_034693345.1 Entomobrya multifasciata | reverse complement strand
TGATAGCATTATCATTTTATCATTTTATGTATTTATTTACTTACATATGTAACTACTTAAGTAGCATGAAAAGTTTTGACTTTACTTTTTCCAAAAAAGGAATTTGACATGAATTCTCCATTGAATTTCTGAAAGTTTCACGGGTTATTTCTTTTGAAAAAAATTATGGAAAATAAATATAAATATTCGAGACTTCCTCTCAACGCACGTCATGATTTGGAATGGAATGATTTAATAGTTACAAACAGCAAAATAAATGTACATGACATCGGTATTTGGGCTCTAGGGATTCGTGTTGGAAAACAGATTTGTAATTTTTATTAGGGTGCATACTATAAATAGCATCACATAAAATAGAAATGTAAGTTCTGCAAGTACTTTTGCGTATCTGCTGAGTAAGGTGAAAATATAAAGGAAATCTCACTAAGTCTGCCTAAAACTACATACTATAATATTTTGCATCCGTCAATCGTTTCAATCAAAACGTTTACAACGTTGGTGTTAATTACCAGAAAGTGTACATTATAAATAGGCTACTTTGCAAGAAGCTTCACAAATCTTGATTTATCTATTTTTGCTTGACTAAAAATGGGTAAAGAATTGTATCAAAGAAAGCGCTGATGTGTTCTTTAATTAAGCATATGTACATCTATGATTTTGCAAAAAGTCATTTGTTCAAGGCTGTTTCTCAAAAGTTAACATTATATAAGGTGTTCAATCAACAAATATATTTTTGTTGAAAATAGTTGCGGATTATAACTTTGTTTTAAATTCACCATTTTATCCAGCAAACCAGCGTTTAGTGATTCAAAATACATAATTACAAAAGTGTTCTAAAACTAGATTAAAACTTAACTGGTGGAAAGCAATCCAATTTATTTACCTTACGGCAAACCACATATTTTTGGAGGAACTGTTTAGTTGCTGGGCTCATCATAAAAACTTCCTGAATCTTCTGTTCAACTTAGTATAAATATATTCCTACAATAGCAAACGTGCATAGTGCATATACAAATACAACCAAAGAGCTTATTTTGTATGTAACATTCAAGCAAGTTATACAAAAGAAAAAAATACCACCACACACACGTGAGCAACTTTCATGAATACACGAGCTTTCTGTTTTCAATGATGCAATCCTATTTTTTGTGTGATCCTGTGGCTTCCTTTCAATTTAACTTGGCTAACTGCTAATGCGCTTAAAATCCCAAATTTTCTCCTTGGCACTTTCTCTCCTGTGTTCCAACTCCCAACCACACACAACCAACTACTCTCCTTCACCTAACCACAATCCAGTAAAAAACTTATTTCATTTTTTAACAGTACGTGTGTATAGACAAAAATGTAATTGCTGAAAAGACATGTTTTGTTTTCTAGTCATCTACAACAACAACTGCCACCACTAAACGTACCAACTACAGACTATGAGGTAGAAGAGTATAATAAGTCATAAGTAGAATACCACTCAAGGACTTGCATGATAGAATATAACAACCAACAACACTCGCACGTTTGCTTTTAGTATTTCTCTTCGTTTTTCTAAGCATCTACAAAAATGTGCTACAATCTACTTCACTCAATATTTTCACTTTTTACAGAAAAGCTTGGAGTGCCTCAATTTTTCGATCCATCATCCATCCATCGATTTAGAGACATGTCCGTGTTAAAATGTTTCAATGTAAAAGCATTTTACTATTCACTACATTTATTTCCATGTTTCGTGAATTTTCTTTACGAAACCAGACAATATAATAAAAAGTGACTTTTCTAGCAATAAATAAATATTCTTTGCTCCAATAATCCATATTTAACATCACTACTAGGATAAGGGTCATGAACACGAAAAAACTTTCAGGGACAAAAACAAACTAAAAAAGAGGCTATTTTACACAGCTTTCGCATCAATACAGTAAAGACTCGTCTCTCGTGTAATGATGACGAAAACACTACTCATATCATACTCAGAGCTTATATAGAGCCTATAGCCTAAACTTCTTTTTTTTTTACTTCCACGATCTCATGTTGCAAACGTAAGATGACACAAAGCTTACCTTCAACAAACATCCAAAAGAATTTCGTCAGGTGGAAATAGTGAAGGAGGATAAAAGTGAAACAGGTGGCTTTTGTTGTGTGCTGTGCGGTACGTCCCTGTAAATCATACAAAAAAGTTTAATAATGTTTATCCTTTTTTATGTACACCTCCCATACAACAAACAATACCCAATAACTTTCTTTCTGTACCATATGTATTACTTCTCCCCAAAAAACTTTATTCATTTTGCCAAACCAATAATCGCACACCAATACGGTGTAAACATTGACATTGCATTGAAGATTTTTTCTTATAAGATAACATAAAAGTAAAGGTGTTTCCACCCTTTCCTTTAAAAAACAAATAAATGTGTGTGCTATGTATTGGTATTTTCCTCTTTCGTTATGCCATCTATGCAAAGCTATTATCCTCCCCCACACACTTTACTTTTTCTGAAAAACGTCTCCACAGATATCATTTTCACTTGAGACACCTTTTTTTCTGTAGTAGGTATTCCCTTTCAACTTTTGAGGCTAGTGGTGGGAGATGATGGGAAAGGGCTCATAAATCCAGTTTCATTCTTTACCAAACTGTCATCATCATCAATGAATTGGATTGCTGTATTCGACATTCGTTGCATTTTTTTCGTTCAATCGGAAATAGCAATATACGCGCTCTTCAGTAAAGGTGGAAGTTGAATGGTTGTGAGTCATATGAGTGTTCAATCAAATTCAAAAGATTTCCCTTTTGTTTGTGTTTAGACTTAAAGATAAATACATACAACAAATAGTGTAATGCACGTATCTCTCTACATACTTTATATTATATTACGTTACGACCTACCTGATCAGTTGATATCACACTAAGGACCCATAAAGCATCCGCCAAAACGTATGTTACCATCAGGTGCGAATGAATTGTGTTTCTCAAGCAGCGAAGTTCCCTGTAGACAGAAAACACACGGATGCAATAAAAAACTAACTTTGTGTAAACTATTTCGTCGCAACGCACACATTTTTATCACTTTTTTCATCATGGTAAAATGAACGTGCAGGCATGCATACAAAAAGACATAACTAAACCATCATCCATCATTTGAGACTACAAAACAATCCAAAACTAAACAAAAACACAAAAAGCTTTCAGAAGGCCATTTTGCAAATAGCATTTTAGTCATCCCCAATGAAATTCCACTCACGATGAAGAAAACATTTTTACAGAAATATAATTTATGAATACACCTTTTTTTATACCTCTTCTACCAACTCGTCAGTACATAACGACCTTAAACCTTGGAGAAAAAATCTTTTTAGTGGCCCGACCAAAGTAAAGCCCCTTATTCTTCAAAAACGTATTTATCTGCTACCACCGCTTTGTCATTCCCTTCATATTTTTGTGTTAAAAGCTTTCAAAAAAGACATTCGTGATAAAAAAATCTGTTACGTTTTTTCTTCAGTTCTCTCATTCCTTTTTAATTCTCCTTCCCGTCAACGTCTTGTTCGTTATGTCAATCTAATGAATAAATGAAATGCATTTTCATTTATGAATGTCCAACAAAATAAGGCGATCAGGGAAGAGCATCTTATCAAGATGAAAATTTGCTTAGATGAAAATGGAAAAGATGCAGGCTTTTTTCTCCCTAGACAGTTTCCTTCTGTTTTCTTTCAGTCAGTTTGTTGGATAGTACATCATGTAGCGTTCGTTTGTTTGCATTAAAAATGAACATCAATAAAAAAGGCGGAATGGTTGCAACACACGGAAAATGGGAAATCAACATGCACAACGAACAAAAAAAGTTGTTCATCAGCATCATCCATCTCATCATAATAATCTTTCCCTGGCCTGGCTTGGATCTCATCTTATCGCTGATGAGAGAATAAATTTTTGCTACTTAATTTTTCTTACTAATGCAAACATTAGTCTTTTGGTTGAAGGTAGTCGCGGTGGTTGTATAGTACAAAAAGTATAATAGAGGACCTTGGCCTGTGTGTGGTTCACAGTAAAGTCATCGACTTCTTCAGTGAAAACATCGTCTGCATCATCATAACCGTTAATCATTTCCCCTGCCTTTTCCCTTTTCGCCCATATATTTTCCCAAATTTTTCATGCGCACTTTTATTATTACAGATTCAGAATGAATTATTTAATAAGAAGAGTACACATTCTCTTTTTGTCTCTGACACGTTACTTTATTTGAATAGATTTGACTTTCATTTCTGCCTCTGCATCAAATGAAGATTTACAAGATAAGTAGAGAAAATTCCCATTGAAATGGATCAGCATAAAAAATGCTTTCATTGGCGCTACTTCGAGTGACTTATGAATAAGAAGTGAAACGGGAATAAGGAAAAAATAAAAGCCTTCGTAGACGATTATAAGAAGTACTCATCAATACACAGACATGAATTTAAAATTGGACTTCATGTTTGGAATCCACTACTTGAAAACTCTCTTCCATTTTGACTTCCACAAAATCAATTGCCATTTTCTTGGTCATGTAGCATTTCAGATTTAAAATTAGACATCGGTTTCAGAATCTAGGTTAAATTGGAAGGATGGTTTGGGATTCGTTACATTTTCTTTATGACATATGACTGACGGACGGGATACAGACAGACTTGAGTTGACTTGAGTTGAGACTTGGGATACATAATTGAGTACTCTGAACGTGATAACTTACATACGAGTGCTTAATAAGTATTAATGAAATTCAAAAGCAGGCATTAAAGATCGGAAAGGAGAAATCAGCAAAGACGCAAAATCTTATTTGCAAAAAGAATTGAATCAAGCTGACATGCATACATACATATTAATGTACTAACATAACATAAATCAATATAAATTGTGATGTTTACTTGAACGAGATGAAAATAACGGCAGCAATAATAACAGCTACCAATGACAAACAGTAGCCCACACAGTATATTCCTGTCGTAATGTCCAAATTGCCCGTATCAGTGGTAATGTTGGCGACAGGAGGAAAAGGTTTGCATTCTGCGTATTCTGTCTTGTTCCACTCCCCTCCTTCCATGCACAACCTTTTGGCGAATCCTATACATAGAGAAAGTAATTTGATAGTATGTTAAGTATATTAATTTGATGAAATACCACACGAATAAGTAAATAATACAAATTGAGATGAAGTTAAAGGAAAAATGCATGTGAATTCTGAAGGTGCTTGAAGAATTGTTTTCATTTGGGTGGTAATCGTAATATAACTGTGAGTGACATTCCAATGTTAATGCTATTGTGTGTATGAGTTTTCTAGTAAAACAGTCTTGTTATTGGGCGATTTCAATGTCAAATATATGGACCGACAAGGTAACATGACATTGTAATCGGTTTCCTGTCGCATATCCGTGTTGGTGGTACACATTATCAATGTGTGTGCAAAGTGTAGAATTTCCTGAGACTGTTGATTCCGTAAACTCGTCATACTCATGGTTGGATCACTAAAGATATTTTGGACAGGGGAAGTCCATAATATTAAAAATGAGCTTGTTATATGACAACAGAGTGACAGATGTGTAAACATGAGAGAAAATGGTTGGATGGGTGCACGTGCTCGTTTTCCTTGTAAGTAACTCGATATCTCCATATTGGCAAACTGAGAAAGGAATTTTTATGAATCTGTCTGTCGACAGTTTGATAAGTTGGTGGTATAAAAAATATTCAATATATTTCATTGATATTCAGTTTGGCAAACCATTATACATGAAAGATTTCCATAGGCAGAGGAAAGATACCTGTTTATTGTGCCGGGAGTCTATAGCAAAACTGGGCTTTCCATTTTTGATCAGTCAGCCATAAAATATTTTTCATTTATCAGTGCTGAAGCAAGCGAAAAACTTTTTGAATTTGTTATGAATTTTTGTTTTGGAATTGTGAAAAGGACACCAGCAGAAATTCAATTCTTTTTGGATGAAATGTAATTCCAATTTAGGTGAATTTTGAGATATTTCTAACCTAAATACTTCAGATCTTTTCTTTTATATTTTTACTGAAATGTATATGTGCATTCAAGCGAGAAGTATTTGAAACCTGGAACCCTGCTGATTATATTCCTTTTCTTCTCCAAGGTCGACGATTTTCTCAAAGAAAAATCTTCAGTCTATATACATCCAAATCAAGTGTATATATTTACGGTACATTACATAAGATGTAAATAATGCGGTTTGCATTGTTTACATCAAATACGGGCTTCTGCTTAGGTTTTATTAATAACCCATCAAAACAAATACCTGACTGCAGAAATTGTTCTTTATGTTTGGGAAATATATTCCTTCATCATGGCATGTAAAACGTTCTATCTTACCCCCAATAACACACACGTGCCTAATTAAATATAACATTTGCCTCGCTGATATTGTCATGTCATGTGAGGCTCAGAACTTGAGTGAAAACTTACAATTTCCGTAATTTCTATTTTCCCCACATCTCTTCCAAAATTTACCTATTTAAACCACGCTGTTAATTCAATTTTTTAACTATTTAACCACATCAAGTACCTATTACTTTCATGATTCGTAATGAAAATGGTTTGCTAATTTCATTCGATTCATAAGGTTCCCAAACAAAATTACATTTTGGTTTTCCTCTTTCTACACATCTATCTAAATTCGAAATTCATCAATATACTTTTTCAGGTTTCTCATGTTTCATCTTACATCGTTCAACGTACTTCAAGTCAATCAGGTTACCTTGTTTGTGTAATTACATTTACATGCTGCTCTCCTCTTCTGCTCACTCACAGTAAAAGTAAAAATACATACACCACACCGTATTTTCCAAGGTTCGTTTTATGGGACAAACATTGAACCATAAAACAGGTATTTAAGCCATAGCCATCCTAGTAAATTTCGCTTTAGCTTCATTGTTTCCTTCCTGTTTCATCTTTTCACATATCCGGCGAAACAGGTTGCATGTATTTTCCACTATTTATATTCAAAGTGTTCCTTTTAAGTGTAGAGCGTAGTAAATCAAGCATGCTACCTTTTCATGCATAAACATGAACAAAATGTGAACAGTGTCGTTTGCCAGTTTCCGATAAAGGAAAATAGGTTCGGGGACCATGAAAGAAGCCTACGCACAACTGCTTTTCCACACTTTCCTTTTATGGTAAAAGTTGTCTTTTATATCAGTTGAAAGTTTTCAAAAAGTGGCTGGCAAAATATTGATAACAGTTCAAAACTAACTATACACATGCTAGAAAGGTGTGTGCTTAGTCTGTTAAATATTTTCATGTCTCACCGCATCAAAAAACTTTAACAAGAGATCAATTATATGTTATGCTATAGAGTGTAGCGTAAATTTATTAGCGAAAATGAAATTTGGTATTTCCGTACTGGTTACTGGACAGTTGGTGTGATTATGTCAGTGAAAAAAATTACAACCAGAATAGTTTGGTTAAAGTTGATTTTGTACAAAGTAGAAACAAGGTCAAAATTTTCCTCTAATAACTTCCTCCTTACCAATTATAGCATGGAAGGCATGCCATGGAAAGCCTAATAGATATTAAGCGTGTACGTACACATTAATACTTTCACTGGATTTTGGACTTGTAAATTTTCCTATAAATGTAAAATAACTCAACTAGCCAGTTTTCCCTAGTGCTACCTGCCAGATTAAAATTGTATCCTGTATGGCCATGATTGATTGATTTGGTGTTCCTTTGATCCCCGGTGTAATTATAAAGCCAGCGTTCAACCGCCCATGAATGCGAACATAATGAAAATATACACACACATGTGCCTTCAATGTTCAATGTGTATTGAATGTTGTGGCATATCTTTTTCTTGTTAAAAAATAAAAATAAAACTGGTATTCAAAGTTAATGTAACGAATATCCTTACAAGTATGATTATGATTCTGGGTAAATAATATAATGTTATGCCTGTGTGCCTTTTTATTATGCACCTATATGTGGGTAAAGCCATGCCATGTAAAAGAATAAAAGAAAGTTCCATCAACTTTTTATAATTCTCCTATCTTAAAAATTTGTTATAAAAAGATTATAGTTACCTTCATTTTTGTATAGTAAAATAATAGAAGCCATAAAATTCGAAAATAATAAAGTACATATGAGATATGAGAACCAACTCACCTGACGCATTATAATATATCCCATGAAGGTACTCAAAGCAAGGTAATGTCGCAACTTCCCCAGCAGCTGTCTTAGGCCAACAAAGAACATCATCCCAGTCTCGAGGACAATAGTTTCCTCCAAAAGAGCCTCCTCCCCCACCACCACTACCACTGCCATCATCATCCTCGTACATACTGTGAAGTGCTGACAACTCATGATGAAACCTGTTATAATGGTGGTACTGACTATCACTGCGATGGTAATTATTGTAATTGCTATTGAAATCCTCTTCCCCATCACCATGATGTTTTCCGCCGCCTCCTATTGTCCAATCATCCCGATTGCCTGTGCTTTCCCAATCATCCGTACCGTATGAAGCAGAAGGACTATTTGTGCCACTCCCAAAGTTGTTATTATGATAATGATCAAGGGAACCAGTTAGTCCAGTAGAGGTAGCGTTAACAGATGACTCTGGCAAATTGGGAAATTTACACTTTAGAAATGCCGTTATGTTCATAACAGTATTATGTACACTTCCACCGCCTCCTCCACCACCATCATCGACATTGTTAATGTTCTCATCACCACCACCTCTTTCGTTCCCATTGTTTGTTGCGTATGTTGGCGAGGGACTGACAAAACTCATGATGAAACTGGAAGCAACGTTGGAATACATTTTGACAAGTAAAAAAAAGATTGTGCAAAAATTTCTTTTGTTTTTGATTGCAAATCTATTTATTTGCTATTTTGTTAAGATAAGCTAACTCATTAACTAATGAATATTATTTATGCCATTTTTCTCTCCTGAAGTCTTATACACAAATGGGAAAACAAGCACGTTTGATAAAGTTGGATGATAAAGTTTTCTCAAGATTATATTTATTTAGCAGGGTCGCACAATGTGTTTGTAATGACTGGATTGTTTCCTATAGTTTGTTATAGAGCTTGTTTATTTTGCTAATGAGACTGTACTGATGATTTCATGTTTTTCAACTTGTTCCAAAACAAAACTTTTCGTTTTCCAAACAATAATTGAAAATTCAAGTTATTTTAGATCGAAGAAAGACGTTTGCTTAATAGCACCGGGTTGTTTGTAACTCTTGGATTTCTGGTTCACAGCTTTCTTTCAAATCTGTAAAAATCAAAATACAATAATTTATTAAACTTCAGCCAAATAAGAGGGAACATATTTTTGTTCTTGATTCTATTTTGTTTGCTGTTTCATTGTTCCCATTAGAGAAAAAATCTAATGTCACGATCGGCACGTGGCTACTCGACTAATTACAAAAGGAATTTGTACCAAATACTCTATATGTTTTGGAACAATGATGGCACTTCGAACTTTCATCATCCATCATACTCAACTCAACCAACATCATTATGTTGTCTACTGTGTAGTAATCACAATGCCCTGAATAATTGTGGCCAAACCATTCAATCCACTTTCACTTTCCCTCAATTTTGCCGTTGCCTTTCACTCTTCTCTGCAAAAAGAGTTCATCAGTATTCTTATAAGCAAGCTTATTTACATTTATCCCGTTATGGCACACGTGCATGCACTGAATCCATATAAACTATATTACTGATGCTCTTTTGTTTCGAGAGACAATCTAGAATTCTATGAGAGAAACCTACATGGGTACATATAAAATGATAAACATTCTATTTAGAATTACTGGGTTTGCTTTGCATTCTCCGTTTCCATCCGTTCCATCTTTCCTCTCAAAATTAGCTGCGTACCGTTTAGCAAGTTAAACCCAAAAGAAATTGCGAGAGAGTGAAAGTTATCAAAGTCAAGTCTCATCACATCAGTGACTATTCTCTCGAGTATACAATCCAAATGCACTTATCCTAAACAATGTTATCCATCGTCCTCTTTCTCAAAGCAAATAACGACCCAAGCTGCTACACATTTTCCCATTTTGCCCTTATGTATGTATGTATGCATGTGTGTGCGTATTGTGTTTCATTCCGAAACCAAGACTTTCTACAAACTCGTTCAGAATTCAGAATGAAAGAAAGCAAGAAAATCCAAAACTTGACAATTTACAAGCAAGCTTGTTTACAGTAAACAGAAACAGACCTTGCACGTATGAATAAACTGAACAAGGCCTCTATACAATTTCTGCTGGTATTAATTATATTTTTTACCCTTTGCAAGTCAACAAAATATAGCAAACTTACGTAAAACTTTTAATTATATAGAAAGGCTAGATTTCAAATCATAAACGACTAGAAACTAGAAAGCAAAGTTTGAATTCCATACGGGCCTATATATTACCAAATGTTTTTTTTGTTTTAGGCCCTACCCAGCCTCCGAAGAAAAGTTAATGTACTGTAATATATTTATCCTGTGTATTGTACTATGAGAATAATGCCCTCACGAATAAAGGAAGCATGAATCGTTTAACCCAAGCGGTTAAAGTAAATGCTGACCCTGAAGAGGTTTTGCAAACAAAAAACTTGAGGCAACAACGAGAGACGCTGTGAAACTTGAAGTGCTTATTTATCGGAGCAAAACTACATTACAGAAATACACAAGAAAGGTATCTGTCAAGACTAGTAATCGCACAAGCATTAAAACTTATACTATAAGTCATCGAACTTATATCGATGTCCCAAGTTAGCAAAGTTATCAACCCAACATAATGGTACATAATGTCAAGATCACATCCTTACGTAGCAACATACAGTAATATGTCAATTCCAACTTTTTGATTCTTTCAAGCTATTATTTAGAAAAAATCTTCTACTTGTTTTTCTAAAAAATGAAATAAATGTTGTTTACAAAATATTTATAACAAATTCGTGCAACTAGCCAAAATTTGAAAATCGAAGTTGAACATATTTTACTCAAAATTTAAAAGTACTGTAATTCTAAACACCTTGAGAAGCAAAGATGCCTAAGAACTGGTCGCTTATAAAGAAAGGCCCCGTGGTCCCCACTGGCGTGAATCAGAAGAGCTTTGTATCCGTTAAAATTGCACAACAGGATAAGCATACGTTCAAAAACGGCCAAGTGAGTTTACGTTCAAACTAGTAAAAACGGTTAAAACTATTCAGAGACAAGCTAATCTTGTGACATCTTGATTTAATGTGAACAATTTGTATGTGTAACAGGTAGCCAAAATGACAGCTGGTAAAATTCGATTGCGTAACGAAGAAGAAAGGGGCTTCACAAATGACAACTCGGAATATGCGGAGAAGGATGACATTATCGACTTCAAGGGAGCAGTGATTGGCGTAAATGAGTCCAGGGACGACCATGCCTCTTGTCGAGTAAGAAAAAAAAGTTGCATAAAATGTATTTTTCATAATGTGGTTTATGCAGTTTTCATGATTGTCAACTTACGGCAGTATTGTAGATAGGAGGCTATCATTCATGTGTCAAATTGTGTCCCATTTCTTATTTTGCTAGACAGAGAAAATGTCGAAAAATACTTGAGAAGCTAATTATATAAGTGTCTAGTTTCTAGTACATTTATTGTCTTCTATCATCTCTTTATCAGTTAAGTAGAGAAAATTTATTTCGCTGAAGGGACGTAGGGATAGGGAAATCACTTCCATCATTTTTGACAAAGATGACGTATAGTAGTCTCAAAGGCAAAAACCAAAATTACATACATGACAGCAGTGAGAGCATTTTTCATCAAACTTTCTCTCTTATCTGTACTACCATCACTTCCATCCATTCTTTTGTCTTTCTTCTGCAAAATAATACAAAGAATGATAATAGTAGGCTTGGTTCGTCTTGTTGTAACTGGAGGCAAAACTGAAGGCTGCTTGTTACGCGACGCGTGTATTGAAATTACTTGTTTGTTGTCGTCTGCGAATATTTAGTAGGAAATGGCACGTAGAAAAAGGACAAGATGGCATTTTATCGCCATTCTCATCATCGTCCTAGCTTTAATAACTTTTAAACAAAGCATAAAAAATGCATGTTGTATAGTACGAACCGAGAAAGCTGACAAGCAAAGTATTTAATAGCCGAGATTTCTATGAGAGTCTTTCTACATAGGTCCGGGCTTCAGAGTATAAAATTTACAAAAGTAAATGGTCCGTTGTAACTTCTAAGAACAGTCTTGATTTGAGTAGACATTTGATTCTTTGGAAAAACTTATTTAGTACAACTTGGACTACTACGAATCCAAGTCTACCATGTTATGTAATGATTTCACATAAGCTTCGGATAACTTAACTTTCTAAGTCAAATCAATAAAGTGAATGAGATGAGAACAAAGGTAGTTAGTTGCATTAATCTGTACCAGGTTTGAAGAGCAAGAGTAACCATTTCAAATGAAAGACTGGATTATGATAAAATTAAAAGTTTCTTCTAAGAAAATTAAAAGCTAAGTTTTCGCTGTAAAAAGTACGTCGTTTCTGCATTAGCACCAGATATTCGCCCAACTAAAACTTTTTCGCTTTCTGATCATCAACCGATATCGGCTTAGTTTTTACCGTTTTGACGAATAAGAAATAAAAAGAAACTTGGCCAGAACAAGCTACACTGCATTGCATCTTAGTGCATTTTAATACATTAGTAATTGACTTTCAGTATCTTTACTTCACTTTTCAGACTCTGGTACTTAAGTTGATGTGATCATTTTACCTTTTTTTTATCCATTTGTGCAGGTTTTTACTTCATCCAGTTACAAGCCTGTAGCCCAGCCAAAGAAGAAGTGAAAAGAGCAACTACATCTTGTCGAAAAATTTCCTGTAGCAAGTTGTAAAAATTGAAAAGCATTCAAACGAGATAAGATGTTTAGCAGTTAGCTTCCAAGAAGATCAAGAAGGCTATGAAAAAATTGCAACCTATTTTGTCAAGATTAATTTGTACACTTGAATTGACAGGAGGGATACACAAGCCAACTATCCAGCTCATATCATCGTCTTTTTTTCGCTGAACTTCACAATTATGTAAGTTTCACAGATAATTGGACAAAATCATAGCTATAAAATCTTTTTCACAAGAGATCCAAATTGATAGATAATATGATCTCTTTCTCATTATTTCTCAACAGGGACTTCATATTAAAGTCGGATCAAAAAATTGGAGTGGGAGTTCATTTCGCCCCATAAAAAAATTATTGCTCATTCTCAATTTCCAACCAATTCCCAGTCTATCCAACAAAAATTAAATTAAGATTATCGTATAATGCGCGTACATATTTCGTCAACGTCCCTATAATAATCGTGTAAAATCCTTCTTGTAAAATAATTAAATAAAAAATTCTTCCCATAAAGCATAGATAAATGAATATAACTAGATAAGAAGAGAAGCATGATCTCCTGCTTATATGGCATGTAAGTGGTAATGTACC
>JAQFXM010006305.1:0-13439 GCA_034693345.1 Entomobrya multifasciata | reverse complement strand
TGTGATGCCAATACAGAGTTAGTTTGAAGCGAGTGATTCACAACAGCTCTTAGATAATCCTGAAGCTTTCTTCGTCTCTCATCCACGAACTTCGCATCCTGCAAATCCAAGTCAATATTACATCTTATACAAAAAACGATGGATATTTTTATGTACCCATCATGCAGTACGAATTCTTTCTTAATAAATGTCCCAAGTGAGTACTTCGACTACTCTGAGATCAAAGAAAAATATAGGGACAAATCCTCAACGATAGTACATAAAATCAATGAAGAGGACATTGTGTAATGAGAATTTCACGGGTACTTTCTCTTCCTGATGATAACAGGAACCTACATATACATTGTATACAGCTTCTTAATAGTAGTCGATTAAATCAAAAGAAAAGCGTCCTTTTATATCGGATCTCACAACTTGCTGCATAAGTCCTTAGTTTTTCTGCGTAAAGCAATATTTCTTATTTCTGCAAGAGAGAAAGTCTCTTTTTCATTTCAACTTACCTTATTACCCAAATGCTTTTTGGGAGGAAAATACAAGGAAGCAACAACAGGATCACTTTTACTTAAATCTCGATGAAGGCTGTAGAACTGTGAATATCGTCGGTAGATATTCCACTCTGTGTCCTTTATTCTAACGAATACCTAGTAAATAGAGTAAAAATACAAGAAATATGAAACCTAACCTGAGTCAACCTTAACCGTAGTAAAAACGTCACAATCAATCTATCAAAGCATTTGTATTAGTTTTAAAGGAGTGCATTTTTTTAAAAGAATTGTAAATAATGTAACTATTCCATTCCATTGTAAACCAACCTAGATAGGATAAAATATGAAAGGGCAAAGCCAGATCCACAACCATAATGGAACATTCGCCAGAAGGATTATTTATTTTTAAAAAGTATTATCTACGCACATGCACAACTTTCCCCATTCTGCCACAAAGTTGAGCTTTTAAAATTTGCAGCGAATACACGCTTTGTGAAATGCGTATTGCATATTGTAATGTAAATACTGGGACATGGTTTACTATTCACATGATTCATTACCTTTGCGGAAGCTTTGCCCTCTGTAATACAATCTAACCTTTCATGTAATGTGGTAATTGAATTTAAAAAAGCTCTATCCTCTGTGGTTTACTCCCTAAGCCTATTTCTTTTATAATGAAAACGTTGTGTGTATTTACTTTACTGGATAAGTACCTGATATACATGATGTAAATCATTTGTAGCACCAGTCAAAAACGCCGATGGGATCCAAATGTTAATTAGCACACGTTCATTACTATGCGTATTGGTCACCCGTCTCCCCGATCCACTCCGACTGGCACCACCGCCACCAGGATGATCTGCTGAAAATGATTCTACAATATCCCATGAATCATCGTCATCATCCTCTTCTCCCCCGGGAATAAGGGGTGTAGCCAATGGACCTCTCAAGTCGACCAGTTCCTCTTTCAGTCGTTTTATAGCAGCGTCCTTCCTTTGTATAGATCTTTGCAGATGGGAATTAAATTCCATTAGTTCTCCATGCATTTCTGCAACTTGAATCAGCTTCCTTTCATACTCGGCTGCTTCGTGAGACGCATCATCTATTTTTTAGACAAAACACATAAAAAGGTATTCATTCACTAATTGATTTTCATTTACGTTCATGTCCAGACTTTCTCCAAATGAACGGACGTGACGCAAAAGGTGTAAGCGAATACATGAGGATACAATTTCGAGTTGTTGATCATTATATTATTTTTCGAGGAAAATGTCTAGAGTAGTGCACGATGGTGTTATTCAACATTCAACTAGTAAAGGCAAACACTATTGCACAATTGTTAGCTTAAGGATGAGGATGTACTTGACGTACACATATTTTTTATGGCTTTTTGCAAGATGGGTATACAGATAAAGTTTCTTCAATGACAAACTCATGAAATAGGTCCTTTTCACATGTGAAAGCTTTGCCAAAGCAAACAAAGAAAGCAATCTCAGCTCAAGTAGGCATGTTAGCCTTTGTAATTTTAAAGGAATTAATGAATAAATCTTTTTTCGTTTACCTATGTCATTTGTCGGGCCATTATTCAGAGCAGCGTCATCATCTTCAAGGCTTAGCCGTCGAGATCCTTCTCTCTTAAGAAGCTGCACTGCACCCACATATTTTTTAAGCTGATGTCTCAAAATCTCATTTTCTTTACTCAGAGATTCTATTTTGGCTTCGAGAATTTTTATTTGGTTATTTGAACTTCTTTTCTCTTCAGCAAGCTCAGCACGAAGAGTTGCCACTGTTTCTATTTCACGATCTAAAAGGCCTTTCAACTTTTGAATTGCTTCCTCATTTAATGCAGATGATGAGTGATGATGGTGATGCTGTTCTCCTGATGCCCTTCTAGATTGACCTTGCTCCTTTCCAGATAATGTTGAATCGTTCGATCTACCAGGCGTTGTGGGAGTTATTGGACTATGGATTTTTGAGCTACCACTACTACCTGCGCAGTGCTGCTCTACATCTAAATTTAAGGCTGGGGTCAGTGCGGAGTCATAACTAGGAACGGGTATTAAATCATGCGTGGAATCAGGGTTATTGGTATGTTTTATACTAAATTCCCCTGAGTTATCATTAACTATCGGTTTTAGCCTTTGACTAGGAGATATTTCTAGTCCGGCTATGTTAGCACTTTCTAAATCTAATCGCTCTGAACAATCTGAGTATACTGAGTTTACAGAAATACAATCCACAGATTTCACTGATGTTGAACAAAGTGATGACTCAAGGCCTCCTCCGGTGCCATCCGTGGAATGTCTGGAAGGTATGGGGATTGAATAGGGAGATTCTGTTGAGGGTTCCGAAGAATCATTTTCACTGTCCTTTATCATGACATGATCACTTGTTGTATTGCTGTCATTCACATTCGCAGTATTTTTTGATTCCGACATTTTTTCACCAACTTTCACTGGAGTATTTGTGGTTGCGTGACTTGGAAGTTTTGCACTGTCGTTACTTTCTTTGGTGAAGGACTGCTGTGACCTTTTCTCTGTTGGTGTACTCACTGTTGTACCAGGTAAAGATGAGTATAGACCAGATGTACTTAAACTTAGGCTATCGACTGAGCCAGTTTGATCATCATCATCATCAAACGATACGAAGTTAACAGGAGGTTTCTTCTTTTTCTTTTTACAACTTTTACTTTTCCCTTTGTCTTCAGTAAGTACCTTCTCTGATGGTTTTGCTAGTGCAACCGAAGAAGAATTATTTTGAGACAAGGAATTTGGCGACAAAGCAAGGATTGCCTGGTCAGCAATTTCTATTGCTTCTTGAGCATCTTCATGTATTACAGTGGCTTCAGGTACCTGTGCGTGGGTTTAAAAATAGCAAAGTTTAGTTAAAGTTTGACCAACATATTATAGCGCTGAGTGATTTTGACATGTTTCGTGTATCGTGTACTAAACTTACGTCTTTTTCCATAACGTGTACAAAGGTATCCAACTTTGGACTGTCCACAGTCAACGCAAAAAGTACGGAACCTAAACCAGCTGCAGTTTGAGGAAGTAAGGAATTCAATTCGTGGTCCCGTAAAAATGCGAAATCTTCATAGTATTCATGTAAATCTTGTAGAGATAAAATTATGAGAATATAGCGCTCCAGTGAATGCTCATTTAGTGACGCCCTAATCCATGCTCGACATCTGCCTGCATCAGTGCGCACGTTGTGAAGAAGTAAGAAGCGTTCTGATTCATGTTTGGAAAGCTGACTTTTAATGAGTGGCCAAAATGAGGTAGTATCGGAAGATCGTAAAGCTGCTGGCATCTATACAATTCAAAAACATCACAATTAAAAACTAAAGTTCATTAAAAGAATCTCTCTAAAAATTAAGACATTTATAAGAAAGCTTGCTATAAATTACCCAAAAATTTGCTTTGGAACTGGAAGACTGTAACGAAGTTTTCTTCTGCAGTCCATGAGAAAACACATCTTCATATGCTGCACATAAACGAGCAACTGATTCATCGTCTTCAGTTGCCAATTCTGAGCGTGAGCCAAAACGACTTTGACATCCTTTCACTCCAGCCAATAGTCTAGTGAGAAGTGTCTTTTTAAATTCACTCTCTTGATTCGCAGCCGAACTCATTTAAAAACACTCAAGATGTCTTGAGGAGAAATTGAACACAGTTTGGAAGTTTGGATGCACAGTTTTGAGTAAGTAGTAAACACATTACATATAAAACGTGAGAAAGCAGGGCGATGAATGTGATGATGATGAACCAACAAAAATACAATTTTAGTAATTTTAGTAATGCACTCATATCCAAACCTTAACTAAGGCATGATTCCCATGAAGTTTCAATTCGTAAAAAATCCAATGAGAGCACTTTGAGCACTGCGAACATTTAGGCTGCGACAACATTTAAAACACTTGAAAGATCTTTCAGCATTCCAAGAGGATACATAGGTTGAACCGTTCAGAGGACAATGTAATTCACTCCATTCCACCCACCTGGAAAAATAATTGCATACAAAAATATTAGAGATAAATACATCTTTTTACAATTCGTTCGTATTTTTTTTTGCATGTCATTGCCAATTTTGTTGTCACATAATTATCTATGAATAATATGAATATGATCTAGTTTTGTGGGCGTATCACAATCACGAAACGCTGCGCTATATGGCGAGCGGCTAGAGTGGGCATGGGCATGCTCAAAAGTACCATCAAAATAGCAATCAGCAATCCTTTAACTTATACTGCACCCTACCCTGTTTAGTTTCACTTAAAAGATCTATTTGGATAATGCACATGCATTGGCTTCGTTTGGATAGTTAATTAAACTAATTAACGAGTTCCATTTAGCTTGTTAATTGGGGCATAATGAAAAATGTTATCTTGGTTTTGCATGTGTTTGCACTGCACTGGCAGTGCAATGCTCACTACATGTGCTAATTGATCTAACGTGCAGTTTAACTCTATTTAAATGATAAGCTTTTCTAGCTCTTTGATTAAATGGCCAATCACGAGACTGATTAGACTCTTTATTTTGGGATCGTTTCGTTTTGCACAAAATTTTCATTTTGCAGTGATACCTTTAGTATATTGGTGTTTTAAACTGTAGTATTTGTTATGTACCTTGTATTTGTGTAAATGGCTTTTATGGCATGATTAAGAAAATTAACGACACAACTTTGTGCTTAGCCGTCGTAGACATTGCTTTCACTGTTGACTGTCAAAATTTGCAAACAGCATCGTATAAAGAGAAAGCTGGGCTTGGGCTTACTGTGTAAACAACAAACCAAATGACCCAACTGATCGTGATCGTCGTGACTGACAGCTGTGTAGAATTTTCAACACAACATGCTTAGAGATACACTCCCTCCTCCTGGTATTTGATTCTATTGAAATAGAAATGCAAGGTGAAATGCAATGCACAAAGGTAAGTAAAGAAAAAGAACATGATTCATGAAACTTGCTGCATAATTATGATTTTTTTACCATTTAACTGTCCACTTAATTAAGGATATCTCATCTAATGCATTCACATCAACAAGCGATCATCCTATCCATCTCTCCGTTTTCTCCTGTGAGTACGGAAATCATAAAAATAAAAGTCATCTTATTATAGATATTTATGTAACATCTTTTCCAAGTACTTCCATCATTCAAGGTTCCAAGTATTATGGAACTTCCTGTCATGTCCATGTCTGCAGCCCTTTTCAGTTCACTGTAGATGAAAAAGAATCTGAAAGTGACCATCAGGAGGTTAATTGTTGAAAACATAGACGCGTTTATATGTATGCAGCAAAGCAATTTAGAAAGAATTTATAATTAGCAGATCATAATTAAAATTTGAACATCTCATACATATTATGGTTTATCGTATAACTTTTTTTAATGAACAAGATCATTATGTCATCAAAAACTCTGGGGAAAGTTAAGCATGTTCCAAACGTTTACAATCATTGTCGTCAGCAAAAACGAAAACTTGATTGGAACGACGACGTAAATCATTTATGAAGCAAATGAAATATTATAATATCATCGTAGATTGGTTCTCGCCACTTCTTGGCACATATGAACACATGAACACATAAAATGTACACATTCATTTATCTCATCGTTACCATCTTTTTTTTCGACTTCTCCTTGTAAAGCACGTCTATGGATTCTCTATGACTTTGAGTGAGCGCAGCGCTATAACTTAGAATACCACCTTGCCTGAATGTCGTTCTCTTTGAATGAAACTGCAGTATAGGACAGAACATTGAGTAGAGGAACATTACTTCACAAGCATTCTACTAGCTAAAGCCAAGGTGAGAGAGTGGTGAATTTTGTTAATTAATTGCGATTTCTCAGTTTATATTTTAAAATTTAGTTAGTGACACTACAAAAAATATTTGGGATATCCGTTAAATTAAGATTTATTGATTTTTTACAGGTTGCTGTGAAATTCTGTTCAAGATGGGTCGCCGACCTGCGAGATGGTAAGTTTGGGAAAAAGTTTATCTAAAAAGTGCATTAATATTTTAATTGTTGGGGTGCTTGTAGTATTTTTAAGCAGTGAAATGAGTGCAAAGTATTCTTAGAAAGGGTGCTGTCAAATTTTTAAGCTAAGAATTTGATTATTGTTAAGAAAAATATAGACAAAAATGGAGGTGGTTCAGCTGAGATTTTTATGATAAGCTTGTAAAATGTATATTGCACCTCCCTCAACCGAAATGCTTTTTATTAATGAGTTTTGGTTTGAAACGTGTGTGCATAAATAAACTTCCACTTGTCGCCTTTTGTGCGGTCAATCTAAATCTTCACAGAAGTGAACTTCAAGTGGGGATAAAAACGTAGAATTAATTCTACACATTTCAAGAGGGATAATATTTACTGGATTGTGAAGGTCACCTAACTAATTTTGTTTTGTTGTTGTATTGTCTCTATTCCAGTTATCGGTACTGCAAAAACAAGCCGTACCCCAAATCACGGTTCTGTCGTGGTGTCCCTGATTCCAAGATCCGTATCTTCGACTTGGGAAAGAAGAAGGCGCGTGTGGACGATTTCCCCCTGTGTATCCATCTGGTGTCCGATGAATATGAACAACTTTCTTCGGAAGCTTTGGAAGCTGGACGTATTTGCTGTAACAAGTATCTTGTCAAGTCTTGTGGAAAGGATCAGTTCCACATCAGGATGAGACTTCATCCATTTCACGTTATCAGGATCAACAAAATGTTATCGTGCGCTGGGGCTGATAGGCTCCAAACTGGAATGAGAGGTGCTTTCGGAAAGCCACAAGGAACTGTTGCTCGTGTCCAAATCGGACAACCCATTATGAGCGTCCGTACCTTGGACAAGCATAAGGCTTCCGTAATTGAAGCTCTTCGTCGTGCCAAGTTCAAGTTCCCTGGACGTCAAAAGGTGCGTAAAATTAAGCTAACCAATAATCATCATCATAAATTATGTACCTGTTGATTAGTGTGTACGAAATTAAAATGTTTTTGTTTTTGATTGTCGAACAGATCTTCGTATCCAAGAAGTGGGGATTTACTAAATTCGAAAGGCCCGAATTCCAGAGGTTGCAAAACGAAGGAAGACTTGCCCAAGACGGTTGCAACGTTCAGTATCGTCCAGAGCACGGACCATTATCTGCCTGGAAGAAAGTTCAACAGGAATTGGCTGGATTAGCATAAAAACTTTCTCCATCCAAAGTTTGTTGCTTTTCGACAAAGAGATATTATAACATCTATTTCCAATTCCTTGTTTATGATCGTTGTTTCGGAATAAAAATCTTGATTTATATGAATTTGAATAATTTCAGCTAAGATATTTGTTATTTTTATTGCAATTTGTTTCGGGCCAGCTGCATTCTCAATTTTATTTTAGATGATGATGCATTGGCATTAGTTAGATTTGATAAGATCTGTGGTGTCAGCACATTCATTGTTTAACATTTGCCCTTTGCCTTTACCTTTGTTCATCCTCCGAGTTATCAATTTTAATACAATGAGAGTTTCAAGTTTAAATATCGGTGAAATATGATAGGATGTCGGCGGAAGATACTAGTTGTGCATTGCATCAAAAAGTAATCACTTCACCTAGAAGTACCTTGGTAAAACAGGTTGTGAGAATGGTGAAATATTCGCATTTACGTAGAGGGGAATAGTTACTTGTATTGTTCGTAGTTCGTGTTGTATATTCAAGAATTTTCGTTTTCTTGCAAATCTTGGCTTGTCAATTCACCCACAATGGGATGATCTCTGCGTTCTTTTACATGTATATATTGTTGATATGAATGTTCAATGTCCGATCCGATGGTCACAAAAATATAAGCATTGTGAAAATAATAGTCTCTAAAATGTGTTCTCCTAACACGCTACCACTAGTCAGTCAATACGTAGTACAGTACAGAGAATTTAACTACTCAACTTAATTGATTTGAAGAAAACTATAAGTGTAGTCCTCCAGCCTCCAGTCAGAAAAATCATGCAGTTTACAACTTGGCGTTCATAAGTTAACCTTTTTTATTGTAATAGCGCATACACTTCAGTACTTTGAATTTGAGAAAAGGTTGAAGTTGATTGTCAAAAATAACATGGGGTTTGAAGGAAAGCGTATTATTATCACAGGGGCTGCTGGATGTAAGAATACGAAAATAATTTCTACTAACTAAGCAGGTAGCATTACATAAAGAGCATTTCATACTTTCATTTGTGTCAATTGAAAGGTCTTGGCAAAGCACTTGTTAAACGGTTGTACAGCGAAGATGCAATTGTCATTGCTCTGGACAAGGAGGAGCTGCAACTGAATGACTTGAAAAAGGAGTTCCCTAACGTGGTCACCATTTCTGTAAACCTTCTGGATTGGGACGCGACGAGAGACAAAGTGAAAGCTATCGTAGATGAGAAACCTGTTGATTGTCTAATCAACAATGCAGGGATCGTAATGCCTGAAAGCTTTTTGGACACCAAACCAGAAAACATAGATTTGTATGATAATCATGATTATAATTCATAGAAAGACAAAACATTATTACAGTTTTAAAAACTGATCTGCTACTGATCATTCCGTTATAGGTCATTTGGAATCCATTACAAAGCTGTTTTCAATATTTCACAAGTAGTAGCTAAGTCATGGATCGCTGAGAAAATCTCGGGTTCGATAGTTAACATTTCCTCCGTTGTAAGTGAAACACAAAAAACAATTAAGAAGAGTGAATTCTAAATAATTTTCTTTTAAAATATAAACTCATATTTTTAATTCATACTACAACTGACAATTACAGACCTCACTACGTGCATCGGAGAATCTCGGAGTTTACTGTTCCTCAAAAGCATCTCTGGATATGCTCACAAAGGTAGCTTAACTTATATAACCGTTTATCAGACAAATCATAAAAAAGCTCTCTTTGGAACAAAATAGGTTTTCATATTCATACTATGATTTTTGATAAGGTGATGGCATGTGAATTGGGCGAGCATAAAATCCGGGTAAATTCAGTGAACCCCACAGCCATTTACTCCAAAATGGCAATGACGTTACCTCACAATGAAGGATTCATGCAGAGGACACCACTAAAGCGAATTGCAAATGTGGAGGAAGTCGTTAATACCATCCTGTTTGCTCTCGGTGACCAATGTCCAATGATGAATGGAAGCTTTCTCCATGTAGATGGAGGCTATTCTGTCTGTGCTAATTAACATCTCGTGTAAAATTAAATATATATGTGCAATGCCAACAAGTTACATTTTCTTTCCAATAAAAAATACAAAATCTCTAAAACAGACAATAAAACGATTTTTCTTGTTTTATAACCGTCGTTGTCAGTTTTTGTTCTGACTTCATGTGTCATGCATTTCATATTCCATCATATCCCCATCGCCATGTCGCATTTTGTTTACACAAAATACACATGATTTATAGCAAAAAGTCAAAAATAATTTTGGGGCAATTTCATTCATTTCCAAACAATCAAAGCTCATTTTCATGACTTGTACTTGTCTCAAGTTTGCGCTGGAGAAAACCATTTCAGAAAACTGACAACCCATTATTACTCCGTGCAACTTTCGAACATCAAATTGAACTTCGAGCAAGAAGCACAGATCACACAGATCAGTGAAAAATCTGCCTGTCCAAATCAATTACATGGTTTCGAATTTCAAATGGTTGTGACTTTTAATCAATCAACTTGACTTGACAAAAGGTACAAAAAAGCAGAATAAATTGTTTTGACATTTTATTTTTTTACTGGAATTGGCTTCGTTTTTGTCATTCCATCCTGTTCATTATACTCCATTTCATAGAATAACATCCAGCCACAGACTTGACAGAATTTCAACTATTTACAGCCTTTTGAGCCTTTAATCCTTTCAACTTTTCAACACATTCATTAAAATATTTTGAAGGGGCGGATAGCGGAAGTTGTATGCTGTGTTGTGTCGTTTCGTTGCGTGTACCATACCGTGAACGTCAACATCACCTTTTGAGTAAATGTAAGCATCTTTTAGCTAAAATATACAACTAATTTTAATTGTGGAGGGAAAAGGCGATAATATTGCATACATGTAGCATCAGTCAGTAGCATGGCATACATTATGATCGTCGTTTCTATTTGAAGGGATCTTCGGCTTGAGAAATAGATCATGAACACTTACAAGGGTTAGGATTCCTAGGAACTTAGGAAGGTAGGATACATTCATAAAATGAAGGGACAAGGGACCTCACCTAAGGGATTGTAGTACTTAGAAGCATCATAATATCATATCAAAAGTTGAAAGTACATTTATGGTAATGCTATTGAAGGAGACTGATAAAGGCGTGAGTGAAGTGAGGCTACTAATTCTCAAGAAGTGTAGCCTTTTTCAAGTTAACAAATTGAGGCTTTCAGAAAAAATGTTAGGTTTTATTTCATTCTTATCCCTTTGTTTTCATTGTCATTAAATATTGTACTTTGTACTGTTTGTACTAGTACTTTTCCATGTATTATTTGAGAGTAGTTGGTAGTCGGCAAGTGTAAAGGAATGCATACATTTTTTATGGCAAAAATGTGATCGTGAGTAAAATATTCATGTACTCAACTAAACTAACTAAACTAAAGAGGAGAGGATTCATTTTTTAAACGTGTGTACTGCACTGACTTGCTTAAAAAATTGGGATAAAGAAAACAAGTCAAGTAATACATTCAACATTAAGGTTAGCCTTTTAGGTTCATAATAACATAACATTTTTGAAGCTCATTTAAAGGCTCTGATTCACTTTGAAAAAAGTCATTCTACTAACTACTCAATATTCAATTCAAAAAGAAAGAAAATGTACAGTACTCAAACGCGCATCGCGCATATAAATCTTCATTTTTATAAGAGAGTACCTGAAAGGCTGAAAGTAGAGTAGATTAGTATTTTCTGTACATTTTATATAGCGACTTTTGGCTTGGCTTATAGTTAGCTAGTCTGGTTTGTCTTGTCTACGTCACGTCACTTTTTATGCCAGCATCTCTCACGGTCAAACACCTATAAACTCGCTTACTAAAGGAATGCCTGCCAAGAGTGCCAAGCTAAGCCATAATGCACGTCTGCCTGCACACATTTCAATGCATGATGCAACCCTTTTCGTTTCTCGACGACGAGGAAGGGCGGGTGTACGTCGTACACGGCATTGGCGACATCCACTCTTGACTTACCCACAAATCTCGATCCTTCTCTGCATTCACTCCTACATCCAAACACACATTTGTGTGCCATCCTTCGTTGAGCATACCTCCCTCTACACTCATCACAGGAAGCCTCATCGAGCAACGGCGTCATCTCGTTTGCGCACCCCATTCAAATTTATTTCACATGCATTACGAGCATAGTGAACGTGTAATTTTCGTCTGTTTCCCTTAATTTCATCATCCTCTCAATGCTACTCGCCCTATCCTCTCCCATATTTCAGTTTCATTCTTTCTCACTCATTTTGTAGTACAGCTCCTCAGTTTCTTTTTAAAAACTATTTTTTGAAACCGTCAAAAATTATCAATTTCAACAGAAAAAAAATTGAAACTAGTTTCAGAACGAAGAGGACAACTACCCGTGTTCGAAAATATCCAGCAACCCTCTAAAAGTTGGAAATTTTCTTGGATTTAACCAGTCTGGAAAGTATGTAAACAAAACCGTATATAACTAATACACTATTACACAAGCTCTCTCGCTCTACAATATATATTAGCATACGTGTATTGTTTACTAGTGATAATTTTCCTTTTTTTATCATTAAAAAATATTTTGAAAGTAGTATAATGAGTGAATGTACGGGTTTTGAAAAATTCATCAGTTAATTAATGAAATTTGTAATTTTTCAAGTATGAATTGCTCCTAAAAATAATTAATGTTTGCAAGTGAAATTTTTTGTACCAATAACGGTATATTATGTTTTTATGTATGATTTGATAAAAAATTTGATGGTGGTGGATTACAAAGTTAAATACATAGCTTGACTGTGTGAAAAACTGGAATCCCCATCAATCAGCTGAAAAAAATATAAACAGTAAAAATACAGAAAAAAAAAGCTTAATTGATTTAAAAAAAAGCTAAATTGTTGTTTGAATGTTCTTCATTCCTTTTTTAAACTTTTGTCGTTAGTGACTTTGTATATTTGGGTTGGGCGTCAAAGAGAAAGGGGAAGAAAAGTGTGTTTGTGTGTTGGTCAGTGGTGGGACTTAACACAGCACAGTTTGTCAACTTTAATTAGTTTACTTTAATCAAGTGTTGGTTTAAGTGTGATTTGGGATTCACACTTGATTTGTTACGAAAGTACTAGTTAAAAAACGTATGGGTAAGAAATATGATGGCAGGCAGGTTTTTGGCAAAAAACAATGGCAAAGGCAACATTGACTATTTGGCATTAAAAATACATACATAATTTGAACACTTCCGGATTACTAAATTGTACTTTAAAGTACGGCATCATGGCTATTTGATTGAATCATTTATTGGCATAAAATCTCATAATTATTGATGCGCTAACAAGGCATCTCATCTGTGCATATTTTTCTGATTTCCGCTTCCATTTTTGAACTCTTGGTCCTACTTACCTTTTTATTATACTGAACCACTGTAAAAAGTTTTAAAACTCCATTTCCAATCAGTATATTTTGTTTAATCGTTTAAGATTTCGTAAGATTATCTTACTTTCACGTTTCTATCCACCTAAAAAGAAAGCATCAAAATTGCATCTTGTTTAAAATCTTTAAATACTTTGAAAGTCGATCGGTTTTCCAAAAAATGCATTTAATATACTGATATTTTCCCCTAACGGAAATTAGAAATAAGTTATTTTATTTTTGGCGTTTCTGATTGAAATATGATAGTCACTCAACTCCTAACATATGGCTGTTATGTATGTACGTATACGTGTATAGGCTGCGTTGTACACTACTACTACGCGTTACATATATAATGTACCTATTTGTATTGTCTGTTATGTCATGATGAGTCATT
>JAQFXM010006304.1:0-13444 GCA_034693345.1 Entomobrya multifasciata | reverse complement strand
GTGGAAATCGACGGGAACAGGTGGAAATCGACGGGAACAGGTGGAAATCGACGGGAACAGGTGGAAATCGACGGGAAAAGGTGGCGATTAACGGGAACAGGTCGAAACTGACGAACAGAGGTGGGAATCAAAGGGAAAAAGTGGGCACCTGGGGGAAAGTAGGAAAAAGACAGGAAAAGCAAGTTCATGAATATGTCCATTTAAAGTTACTTCATTTGTTCACTGATTATTTTATTCTTCTAGCAGCCCGGAATTCAATGACGGGCCCGTTCAACTAGTGATAATACAATCCAATCCAGCTAGCTTCTTTTCCAACCAATTCATCATTGGCCTACCTGCCTGGTCTGGTCTGGCATCTCAGTCATCTCGTCTCCTCATATCATCTTGAAAATTAGCTGAGTAATCAATTTTTTTGGTGAAATAATAGAGGTACAGTGAAAAAATGATTAACATACAGTAATTGCGAATTTTTATGTATAAAATAGCATTTTTATTCTCTATATTTTGTATTTTGAATCTCCAAGTTTTTCTTTAAATATGTACATAAATTAATATATGTAGACCTACCATGTAATATCGTACCAGGCACGTGTGCCTATTTTTCACGTAAAATGTACTATATGTAATCAGAATGAGGGAATTCACATTCTTCTGATGATTCGGCTATTTTAAATACAAAGATCGTACATTATAACAAAAAAGAGCACTCTCGCCTTTTGTCTGCCTACAAAATTAGGTATCAAAGTCAACTCAAGTCAAACGTTTAAAAAACATTAACAAGAAGTTTAATTAGTAGATATGCAAGTTTTTTCCTTAAACTTTACAATGATCTAGTCATCCAAATACGCAAACATATATGCCTACATAAAAATGCATATTATACCCAAATACATACAAACAAAATGAATCATTTAAGAAGATTATAGAGTTCTCATCAAACTTGTTAATTATCTATAATGCTATGGAGGTGAAGAAGATGATTAAAAGGAAGATTTTTAGAAAGAAAAGTGAAATTTAAAAAAGAGCAAAAATACATATATGCATGCATGCAAAATTGGAAAGTACGCATAAAACAAAAGATGTAAATAAAAATTACTTAAGACTATACGTTTCACAAAGTCACATCACAAATTATTTGATATAACTTTTCCTGGTGTAACATAACTTGTCTTGTTAAAGATCATGGTATGGTACAGCCCAGCCCAATTCCTTGAGAAAAAAAGGCAAAATAGGTTGTTGTCATTTTGTTCATAATTACAAAATGGAATGAATGCAAAACAGGTACCAAATACCAAGTTCCGTTTTATCATTTATCACATTTACATCATCTATCTTTTAGCTTAGCCATTAAACCATCCGCATCCACTTTTGACATTCACATGAAAAAAATTCAGTCACTAAGTCACTGTGCAACTGCAACATTATCATATTCATTTACGTCTACGTGGTTTTTAGCTTGTCAGCATGAAATACAGGATTTGATTGTGATGGAAAAAAAGGTTGAGTGTGAATTTTGTTGGGAGAGATGCAGAAGCCTTCCTCACTTTACTTTTGCTGCATGTTAGATAAGTTGATTTGGTGGTGGTGTGGCTAAGGTTTTGGGAGTGTTGAGCAGAAAAGAAGAAATGAAAGTGGTCTTTGGTCTTGATATTTTCAAGGTCACTTGGTTGATGGTTGGTGGTGATATGACATGACTGTGTGGTGGACAGGACAGCGAAATGCAAAGCTAAAAATCTTTTGCCGCTTGTCTTGTTGTTCAGTCAGAACAGAATGTTGAATCTTGACTTGTTTCAGTTGATTTTTGCTGTAATTTTTGTCAGTTGAGCTGAGCTGAGTTGTAAAGTAAATTGCATTGTTAAGCTGGAGAGAATAGTGAGATGATGATGAGATTATGTTGGAATTGAAGTTTTTGAAGTACAATATAAAAAATAAGCTTTTTACAAACAAAGTCTTTTAGAAAAACATAAGCTTGAAAATACAAATAAATGGAAGAATGGAAAAAGACACAAGACAAACTTATTTAAGTATCTACATGAGCTTTTTACTTTGTACATATGCATTTTGTACAAATAAAAAACAGGTATTTCTTGAAGAAAAAAATATTGAGCTATTTGTTGAAGAAAACACAGTACAAATGTTTTTACTTTTTAATTATCTTATTAACCTTCATCACATCACAGAACAATAAAAAGCCTTGTTGAATGCACTAAATGGGGATTTAGTTTACAATTTAGGTCTGTATAATATGCACATTATAAGTTATAAGTACATTTATGTGTTTTGGAGTTTAAAAGGAATCGTTAAAAAAAAGTTTTCTTCATATGAACAACACAGTATTTTGTGAAGCGAATAGAAAACCCGCAAGTAAAATATTAGAAGTTTAAATCAAATCAAATAGTATGCACGCACACATTAGTTATTGCAGATTGACAGGTTCTCATTCAACAGCAGGTGACCACAACTTTTTGATGTTAAAAAAATCAAAATAACAATGGAAAATTTACAATAGTTGTTTATTTTAATAATCTTTTCTCGGTTAAAACATTAAAGTTTGCAAAACTACCTTTTACAAGTATATTAGAAATTCTTTGTGGAAAGCACTTTATTTTCTACTTTGTTGGGGCCCCATTCCGTTTTTTGTTCTCGTCAGCTGAATATTAATTTAATAGATCATAGATTAAAAACCCAGATTAGATCCTGATCATCAAATGAAGTACGTGCAAAAAATGGGACTGATGGTCAACATTTTGTTAAAATCAGTGAAATGATAGTAAAAATTACAAAAATGGGAGCATATGTAGGTAGTATCGATGATTTGACGTATCCATGTCGTGGAAAATACAGGTAGACAATGACGTAACAGGAGAAAGTGGATGAGCGTTTCATGTTGCATGGGTAGATTCTTTTGACATTGATGTTGCTTTTAAGTTTCTCGTGTAGACACTTATTTTCTTATTGAAAATCCTAAGTTGGAATTTATACGAAGGCTAAAAAATATTTACGTATTTAAAAATATTTTTTCACTTACTATACGCGTCTACGTTTTTATAAGAGTCGACCTGAAACACACAAGTCACAAAAAAGAAGAGTTTTAAAGGTCAGGTAAAGCTGTAGGAAAAATGTCTTTTCGTAAATTACAGGTACACATTTAATTGTAAGTGTCATTATATATAACTGTAACGTGAACAGCGTAGCATTTTGCCGAAAAAAGCTTGATATGGCAGTAAGCGAAGATTGTAAGAATATAGAAAATTACACACTATTAAAGTAATGTGCTTGCTTGAAAAATGTATTGTAAATTGTGAGTATTTAAAAATGTATATTAATCAAGTGACTATTTTATCTTTATTATTATCATCATCATCATCAGTATTTGTAATTCGTATACCAGGCGGAATAACAGGAAACATCATAACCGGACTTGGCGGTGAACTATCAGCGTCTACAACGGTCAGGTTATGTGAGCTACTGACTAATCCAGCGGTTGACCCCGATCTTCCCATCATTGGAGGAAGGGGAGTATTGGAGGTGGTTGAAGCTCTCCTCTGATTTTCATATTCTTCCACAAATTTTATTTGATTTGGATGGGAATATCTTCTACCCGAAGCATCCCTTGTTTGATTACCGTAGTAAAATAATGATAATTGTTCTTGAATGCTGACATCATCCAAATTTTTGGAACCACCCGAAACTCCACTGAGAGCTATACTTGGAGTTGGAGATCGCAAAGTTTCAGGTTCTATTGAATTCTGCTTATTTTTCTTCCTTACTGTATTTTAATATAGAAAAACATATTTTTAACAAATTTTGTTTAGATTACTATAATTTTTTCTTCAACAGGTGCATGTATACCTTGGAAGCATCGGTAGAAGCACCCAAAACAGCAGGAACAAGGCCACCAGCCCATTTTCATTATTAAAGACTCCAGCTTGGACGGATTTTTTGGGGTGATCAATTTATTTACTCAGGAAAAGATTTTCAACGAGCTACTGTCACGCAATATAAAATTGATACCTAACTTTTCTCTACTTTTCCGGATTATTATTTTTGTCTTAATATAATCCTACAATTATCATCTTCCGTGTTTCTTGAATAACTTTGTTTGTTACATGCATGTAATTTGCAAATATTCATATCATGATCATGGCCGTGTGTAAATTATGGTAACAAGCTAGAAAAATGGGAGTTACTGAACTTGAAATATGTTGAAAAGGTCAGAGTACTTTATAGGAAAATTTTCAGTGTTTTCTCTTGTGCAGCAAATTGTTACCGAAAACGTTACAAGTTTTACACACTGATTATTTCAAGGTCGAATATCCGTCGTTTTTCTATAATCCTTTTTGGTAGAAGGGTCAATACATTTATTGTTATGCTTTTATACTTGTCCAGCAGTAAAGCACGATTTTGTTGAGTCAAATTCGTCTCGCCATGTCGTCCTGTTGAATGTCGTGCATGACTTGAGTGCGTGGGCATTTATCAGAGAAGTGTGAAGGGTTTGCTCTGTTCAATCCTGGAAATAAAATATATAAAAATTGTAAATTCAACTTGCACAATGTTCAATAGACTTCGTAGATACATAAAAATTAGCCTGGCCAAGTAGAACACTATCATGATTTGCAAGTTTCTGTCATGCACTACCTACAAAGCAGTTAATTTAATGATTCACATGGCTTGTGTGCAATTTACAACGCATGTATTTTTCATTACTTTTTAATTTTGGCTTTTATTTGGACGCTTTACAAAAATCGTTTTGGCTCACGACTCTGTTCCAATAATAGTCAAAAGCAACAGTTACAATAACGCAAACTTTCGAAGGTCACCTGATTACTTTTGCGCAGCGGGATGAAATGTACTGCTATTATGCTAATTACAGAGAGAAGAAACTACCATAACCAAACATTGTTGCTCTTTTTTGTAAATAAATAAGTTGGTCTAATGCATCCATATCCATCAAAAGCACACCTACACCGAGGTCAAAAGGCCAAAAAATGGATACATTTATTGCGGAATTTGTTTGTTATGCGAAGTTGATGATAATTAGTTGTTTACGTTCAACGGTTCTCTGCTTGCCTGCTGCCTACCTGTTGGAAATTCCTAAACACAAAGTACAAACAACGTACCTAAAATATATTTGGATAAGGTAATTATTACGTTCTCCATGATCCAGTCGAAGACATAATAAGTTTATTTCGTGATAAGATTATATCATAATCAGTCAAGTCAAGTCTGTTAGTCATATAATTTACAATCAGTCAATGCTACTGCTATACACATTCCAATGTATACAGATACAGACATAGCTGTACTTGTACGAACAACGAACAATTACGCAATGACCAGTCCAGACCAGACCAAAAATATTTTTTCTATAACTGATTTGATTACTGTTGACTATGAACACAATGTTAGTGTTTTCAAGCATAACTAATCTTCTCTTATGATGTCTCAGAGTAATCATAGTAATCTATATCTCTACACTTTCCTATTGTTTCACTTTACGGACAATGAAGATGCAGAACGTTTGTGTTTTGGAAATACATATCATCAAGCAGTCACAGTATTTTGACCTCGCCTTGTTGATTCTGATTTGTAAAGGAACTTTTCAGTAACGTGGTATAACGTAATGTAACAAATATTCGTCCTCAACATTACTTCAAAGCGTAAAATTAAATTTTAAAATGCGGTATGCATACAAGGTAGCCTACACTTTTGTTTTCCAGCTTGCTCGTTCCGTGGGATATCCCCAAATTCATATTCGCTACAATCTTTAAGCCTTTTCATTAAACGTACATGCAATGCATAAAATGGTGAATCCAAATCCAATATCCAATATTGTTTGAGGGTAAAGTTGCCACTCAGTAGGAATCCTTATTATTTTTTGAAGGAACAAAGCAAGTTTCACGTGAACACCACACCACCACCGTTCCGTACTATTGTGCGTGGAGTGGAGATCAATGCATTGTATTGGTCTTGAATTGCGTATTATGCTAATCAGTTATCAAACAGTGCAAAATCTTCAAACTAATGAACCCTTCCACCGGTTTTTTGAAGATCAAAAACAAATTTTTGAAGAGTAAATTTTAATGATGATGTATTCTGCACTGTATACTTATAGATTCATTGTATTTCAAGTTAAAGCATTTTACAGCAGTACAAATTACAATGTTTCTCATCTCATATATCACACTCCAGTGATAATGGCTACACTTGACTGATCCAACTATTCAAACTGACATGACAAATATCAGCGATCACACCTCCCATTTTTTTCAATAAAAGAAAGCAAGTGTACCTTTTATTCTTTTGGTTGGTTGGTTTATTTCGTGGGTATTGAATTCTCTACCAGAAAATTATATACTTTATACATCGTATTATTCCTTTAGCAGTTCATTGCTTTCTGGTCCTGTCTAGAAAAAAGAAGATAGTTGATATTTTTCACAAGTTTATGAAATTGGGTACCATCCCATGCCATGAACCCTGAAAGGGTCTCCTTTTGTTTAGAAATACAATACTAATATAATATGCACGCATATAATATTAGATGGACTGCATGACCTCTCTTTGTCAAGACTGCTCATCATTATCATGAGTCCCTTCAACTTTTAGCGAACCTTTTCCCTTTTATATTGTTACGACCTTGCCTTGGTCAAATGCAACAAATATGTATTGTATCCGGGCAATGGGTTTCATACTGAAAAGTTATAAAACCTTTACGGTTTACTGTAAAACAGTTTGACTTTTTACCTTAAAAGGAAACAATATTCCACCACTAATCATAATTTATTAACTAAACCACACAAACTGGCAATTTATCTGGTTACTTGAAAGCTACACTGTGTCACCGACTGGACTACATAATCCTTCAAGCAAAACGAATCAGATTTTTTTCTGGAGGTACGATGACCTCTGATCTGATTTGAGCTACTTGATGGAAATGGTAAACCGAACAGTTGACTTGACTGATGGAGTAAACAAGGCAAGGCAGCTATCCCCACAGTCAGAAAAACATGGGAAAGTTCAACAAACCATACCAATATGCAAATGTACTGCAAAATACCTGCAATTTGTCCACTGAGTCCACTCACACTTCACATATACTTGTTACAATGTGTACATTTACGCTTTGATAAATATATTACGGGACAAAAAGAGATAATCTGTCAAGATAGGATAACGCAACGAAAAGAAACGGTATTCCCGATGTTTGCTAATGATATGGTATACTGCACAGTAAACAATTTTTTTCTTCCTTTGTTCACTGACGGGAGTGAAAAGCTTCTCTGAATGGAAGGGATTACCTGGCCAATGTGTTACAATATGGTCACTTTTTTCTCGTAACCTAACCCAACTAAATGCAATATTGCGCACAAGTGGTCTAATTATAGCCTAAATATTATTTTTTATTCTTGTCTAAATTTAAACACTGCACCAGCTCAGCTATAATATCATGACAAAGATAAATTGGCTGCAAATGAAACGGGTAATGACGCACGTAAAGAAAGTTGAAGACATAATTTATTTTAAGAAAGTTTGGAATTCCATTTAGGTAATTTCTTTTAAAATTTTACCTTTTAGTATTTCAGTAGATATTTAACTTTTGAAGTCTTAGTCCTAGTACAATCAGTCGAATTAACTAAATCAACGGTTTCGTTTACTTTCTGAAGTTGTACTGACTCGGAAAATCCTCTCCTCTCAATAAAATTAATAGTAAACTTGACTTGAGCCACCCAAGTAAAACTTGACACGATTCCAGTTTCTTTTCATCACTCAAATTTTCAACAAGTTCTCACAAATAACGCTTTCACATTCACCCCAGCATATGTACATACAGTTGTTGTTGGTGGTGAAAGTTAACTAATTTCCATTTTAGCATAGGCAGATACAGATGTAGCTAATGCTTAATGGCTATTGAGCTTTCAGCCTACCTGCCATTGAATTCTTATCGGTTATAAACTCCATATGTCTCGACCCGAATTGTTTACTTTTCCAGCACAAGGCTAAACCCCTCCAAAAACATTTTTTATTCACATTTTCCATTTCACTACACTGCACTGCACTCCTTTAATCCCACTAGGTGCACTTTACTTTCCAGCTTGGCTTAAAGTTATATTTAATTTCATCTTGATAATAAAAATGCGATTTTTTATTGACTACCTACTTTTGTTATGCCATTACTATTACTTTTTCAACTTATATGTGTTCCGAGCAAAGGAGCATTATGAGAAAACGATATTAATAGGTTAACTCAAATTACAACCGCATTCACTTTTTACAACACCTCAGAAGTAGGTGAAAACACCAATTTAGTTTCCATTTCACCAAATGACTTTTCCAAACACTAAAAATGTCTTTTGACAATGCAATGCAATCCATGCTGAAATTTCTGGAGCCCTGACCCGGAACTCGGGATTTTATGTTGACTCAGATGATTTGTGAGGACAGGACATACCACCACACAAGTCATAGTCACAAGTCAATTTCCAGGCCAAAAGCCAGGACCACCGATTTATTCCTTCCAACCCAACCGACACCTTCCCCATCAAACTGAACAATGAAAAGCTTGATTCAATTTTATTGGGTTTAAAACAACTTTTTATTATATTCGTTTTAGTGTGGCTTTAGCCTAGTTTGAAAATGTAGTTTGAAGTTCTTGGGTATGGATTAGTGTGCGTAGCGTGCATAATGTTGTAATTTAGTAAAATGAAATGCAAACATAACACAACATACCACGATATATGTTATAAAAATTTCACTGCAATTTTTTCAGACTGTGATTTTGATTACCTGGAGAGAAAATTCATAATATCGTCATCATCTCAAACTAGCGTCATTACATTATCAACATAATACCCGCTAAGTTAAATTTTTCATGCTTGCGCAAACACCACACGACACATCTAACTGTTATCATAAAACTTAAACCTTTTCCTTAATGCTAACAATATCCATCCGATAATGCATACTTATCACGAAGAAAATAACATGGTTGGTAAGACTGCTTGTTACTTTACATTACAAGTACATAAAATGCAACGACGGTCAATGGTCACTTCTCTGATTCTGATTACCTGGCCCGTCCAGGACCATGAAAGCCAAATAAATAAGTATAGAAGGCGGACAATCAAAAGAATGAGAAAAGGAAAGCAATTTTTTATGCTCATGGTCTGGTCAGTACGGTATGGCGGTACGGTGGTCAACTGGTCAGTCAGCATGCTTCTCTTAAATTTCACCTGTTCACATAAATATTTTTAAAATGTGAAATGAGAAACGGGACCACTTTAGCAAGCACGAGAACAAAATGTTGCATTCGTTTCCTTTCCACAGTACAGTATTCGGTTTAGTTGGGAAAGAGCATGTTGACGAAGAAAGGATTAGAAAAACACCTACTCCCATGTTTTAGGCTGTTAACCTTTCGCAACTATATACCTAGCTTACATGCAACTCGATATACTCCAATTTAAAACTATATAATTATGTCGATACACGTGGAGAGGAAAAAATCATCAATTCAACATTCCACCCTCCTACCCGTTACCCGCTTTTTCTTGTTCCAGTGCAAAAAAACACCCATTCTGTCTGAAAAGTACATATAATTACGACACGACACAAAGTACAGGAAATCAGATAGCCTCACAGTGCAACCGTGACTTTTGACCTTCGAGAAAAAAAATTATGTTGGCGGTGGTGCTGGTTGTACCTTTTTACTTTGTAATTTATGAATTTGCTTTTTTCAAGTACCTCAACAAAGTGAAAAGTGCGGTAAAAATTCCGCAGAAACATAAATTGTTTCAAGGAAAGTTGAGATTGTGTGCAGAGACAAGGTGTAGTAATAAACGCTACAAGAGTGATTATCAAAATTGACATTTAGAAAAATATTATGCTACTGGCTTGGCTGGAAGGTTGGATTTTGTAGGAATGAAATTGCTTTTTGAAATGGGGTGGAATTACCCATTAAAATATGTTAAATTGAAAAGCATTTCCTTTGTTTTATGGCTTTTATGAGAATAATAAATTGTTTTTTTCATAATTTTGTGCTAAAATATTGGGGTATTTTTTTCTTCTTCAAGTTTAACAGCCAAGATAAGCGTGTAAAATGGGCCGTTATCCAGAAAAAAAGAGAAATAGAGTAGCATGTCGGATGTGAGTGATGGGCAGCAATAATTTTTGGGACTTTTTTCAGACGATGAATGATGGAAAGTGTAAGATCGGAGACAGGAAAAACACTGTACATGCTTAACAGATAGGTATACATTTATTTTACGGAATATTTTTTGAGAGTCGCCAGTAGTAGCAAATTAAGTTGGTATATAAAAAGTGGAAAATCCAACGTTTTTTTCGCTTAATATACTTTAAAGCTTCATAATCATCTTTCTTGATGACTTTATACACACGTGTATGTCTCAGTAGGTGGAAAATATTTACATTGCCAACTGGTGTTTTTTTTTGGGATGTTCCATGTTCCAACTTCCAGAAAAAGAAAATTAGCTTTGGGCTGAGTTGGGATTGGGAGACTCCAGCAAGTAGGAAAATTGTCGTTTTATACCAAAAGTAGCTGATGAACAATTTTGTTCCTGGAGGTATGCGAATGAAAGCATATTTTGTGGTGGTTATTCGATAGTGGTCAGCTACACACGCAATAAAATAATTAATCAGATCTAGTGCACACATGAAGACACATACCTGTATGTATGTAACATGAATGAAAACTTCCTAAATATGGTTTTATATTTGATATTCATGGATCATTATGCATGCTTGTTACAATGCATAATTTGGTTTGATATTTTAAAGTTACAGTGGTCATTAGGTTCAAGAGTTTGTAATTGTAATGCTGCTTCAGGCCTTTATTTATTCTTGACATGGCGGTGCAATGTAATGAACACGTGTAGGAGATGGCGTCTTGGAAATTTTCTGGCTGACTAACTTACGTTGACATTTATATTTTAACAAAGTTATTGCTAAGATTAAGATTTAATTTAGCTTGTCCTCTGTAGACATATTAAGCAGCACTATACATTATACAGATTCATAGTTAAAATTCCAGACATTCTCTAGTTTCCAAGTTGCGTGCTATAAGTTTTTAGCATTGTGGACGTATAATTGTAATTTACCAGTTTAGTAAATATCTAATAGATCAGTAAAGATTTAATTGGGCACGCGTAGTTGATGATGCTGTTAAGTTTCAACCTGGGTTTTACAAAATGCTATAATTTAAAATGTCATTAGATTAGTCTGATAAAATCATTTTAAATTTAAGATTTTGTATTTTTATATGACTTTTGTATGACTTTAATGCTGGTAAAGACTTACAAATAACAGCATTGATTTCCTTCATGAGCAGATCAGGGGTAGCAATAGTAAAATAGGAGAAACATGCAGTTGGAAACGGAAACGCTACTCTACCATTTCTATCAAAAAACTCGCTGGAAGCATCGAGTTGGAAAATTATTAGCTAATTTGAAAGGTACTACATTCCAATTAGCCCAGTCACTCGGCTTAATCCCCATAGGGTCATCTAATAATTTTCAACAAAAATAACTACTTATTTATTTGATGATTTTCAAGGAAATGTCATAAATTCTGCTCTACTCAATTTTGGTGTACTAGGCACAGCCTCTTCTGCGACCAAACTATCCTACTATATCCCATTATCCTCATCATTTCCATTTATGAAAATAGTGTACAGGCAAATACGGAAATTGCATGGCTAATCAATGTAAAGGCTGAAAATTAAAGCTTCAAGACAAGTAATCAAATTATTGTGTTCCAATTCTCCGATATTGTCTTAAACATATCAGTGCAATGTTAACACATGTACTTTACCAAAGAAAGATCTTCCTTTTATGTTGCAATCGTCAATCCAATTTACTTTTTGCAAAAATGACATCATGTACATAAACTTACCTTTCCACTGATGCGTGGTTTTTTGGTTTCATAGTCCAGTACACATGCTATCCCTCCACCACCACTCATTTCCATTTAATTAGGCTTCTCGTCGACACAAATTAGATTCACAGTGTCATATTCATGTCAGTAGTAAATTCTCACATTTATCTTTTTGTGGTGATGCGATAGTGTGGTTGTGGACTCGATTGTGGACACGGATGTTCTTAATTTTTTTCTGATGTTTTTTTATGACAAGACATGACTCAGCACACTTGTAGAGCAGAGAGGCTTCAGAGATAAAAGACGATGACCATGAGTTTGCCTTTTACGATTTTTCATTTTCTTCACTTGTCAAGTCATTCATCCAGTCTTGTATGTGTAGTGTGTAGACTATTAACTAAAGATAAGTTATAATATGCAAATTGGTGCTTGGCTCTTAATATGCCATACGCCAATTTTTTTTGTTTATCACTCCAGGAATAATTGTTCTAAAAAATATTAGAGTTTTTTATGATGACGTACGTACATAACGTGCGTGCATATTATATTAAATGGTACCTGTAAAAAGAACAATATGTTGTATGTATGTGTCATGTACCTATCTACCTATACCAGGGTCTGGTGTATCGGGTAAAAATCTTAGTAAACATAGTTTTTGTAATAGGATTTCTAGGGGAATTCCTGGAACCAGCTACCTTCATCGTGTTTACAACAGTTTACGTTTAGTACTTTGTTTTTGTTCGATTGTTTTTTTGACATGTGTGATAGCTGGACTGCGACTGGAATTTAAATTTTCTTTTTGTAGTTGTGTAATAAAATGTACAGTAATGTTTTTGTATGTATATGCCTAAGTTGCAATACATTTGAGATTTTATACGCAATTTCAATAATTTTTATAGTAAACAGATTGATTGAGGAATGTACCTGCATTGGATCTTGAAGACTATTAATCTTATAAGAGTTTTTATACTAAATGATAGACATTCAGTTAAATAAATTTGTATATTAATTTATGAATAAAATTAACGTTGTGATCAAAATGCTATTTTGCAGAAAAATATATCGAATGAATGTTCGTATATAAAGAGCATTTTTTTGGGAATTGCATATGAAATGAATAACATAATGACTTACTCAGTTACTCAATCCGCCATTTGATAATATTAAAAGCATTAAAAACCCGATTCCGGGTGGTTCTGTTTTTTGGTAGCTAGTAGAAAAGCATTTTGTGGTATAATAGGCAATGCTTACCGGAACAGGAACTTTTGCCGCTTTGATGGCATTTTAATGGCTAGTCAGTTCGGTGCACCCAATACCTAGCAAAAAGTTCGATTTCGTAACTTCTACTAGGGAATTCTGAAAGGTTATGGTTATCGCAATATCGTTTAATAGTGTGATCTAGCTATTGTTTTAGAAATACATTACATGTTACAAACAAACTTCAGCCCATTTAAATCTACAAAGATATGGATATCTCCACTTGGAAGAATATTTTATGTTAAAATAATATGTATGTATGTACTTTCTTGCATTGCCCCTCAGTTATGTAAAATTAGGA
>JAQFXM010006303.1:0-13445 GCA_034693345.1 Entomobrya multifasciata | reverse complement strand
TTCACCAGAACCACGTCCATCAATTACTGGATTCAAAGGTACGGGAAAATAAGACCAACATGTTCTTTTGATTGACACAACTTTATTTTTAATCGACTCGTGAAAAGGTGCTTTGAAACTTGTACCGTCAACATCTATTAACCCTTTGCGAATTACTTGAAACTCCATTATTATTCCACAAATAAAAACTATAAAGCTGCAAGTTTGAATGGTAAACTGTACTAATGTTCTTCATTAACTATCAAATCTTTATTTTATGAATTTCAAAACAAAGCAGAAAATTTAGTTGAACTAGCTGTCAAGGTAGGGAGCATTGGAATAAAAGTAGTTCATCAGTCAGCTGATAAAATTATGTACATAATATTTTGGTAAACAAGAATAAGTCGAATTTCCCGCTGAATATATTCTGATTGGACAACTTATGTTCTCATCTACCAATCATATTGTAGCTACTTGATCACCACATCAATAAGTCATTCAACTTCACCTTAGTTTTCCTGAGACCCTCACATGCATTCCGATAGGATACAAAAGCTGTCGTATTTTTGACAATACTTGATTTGAAATAAGATTTAAATTGATAATTATTTGTGGTTTTTTCAAACAGGTTTAAAGCTTAAGCAAAATGAGTGGGGCTCAGTGAGGTTGGAAATGACAAACATTCATTTTCCGGGAAGCAATTGGTTTGACGAGTGGACTACTTGAAAGATTAAACATAAAAGATTAGGCGTTCTATTTTTTGGAAAATTGTCGCTAAATGTGAGAGTGCGAAGTTGGTGCAGTTGCGGAACTGTACAAGAGCTGTAAATTTTGTGGGGGGATTCCATTGTCCACTGAGCTTGGCACCTATACTGCTGCTGCTGTTGATATGGTTATCTTGTTTATCGGCCAGGCAGACAACGACCAAGATTTTGTGAGAGCTATCCAGTGCCAGAAGTCTCATTTGGCAGGGAATTGATTTATAATTTGTAAAATATAATTATAACTAGCATTTTTTATATTTGGATTGGGAACCATTATTTTTTTATTCCAGAGTAGCTGGTTTTCGGCAGATATGGCAATCAAATTGGTAAGCTTCACGAAAAAAGTGGGAGATGACTTGGCCCTAGCTGACGAAAAGATTTGGAGGGTTGTCAAATGGTAAGTTCATTAAGTTATGTGATTGGGTTTTCTTTAAAATGTGCTTGTAATAAATTTTGGTTTGTTTGTTTTTCTTTGAAAAGGTATGCCAATAATAAAAAGGAAAAGTTGGTGGAGTCAAAGGAATACGTTACCTTGTCAGAAAATTCTGTGGTAATGAGGGAACTTGGAGTGCTTTTATCCAGGCTAAGGATTAACTAGATGATATTCTTCCGTGTAGTAATTGAATTTTTCATTGACAAATTCAATTCAAAATGGAATTTATTATAAGCCATTAATTGCATACTTTTATTAAACTTTGAACTAAAAAAATCCATGTAATTACTGAAATTTACAGGCTGTTCATCACCGGCTGGATTTAATAAAGCATTTCACCTAAATTTAAACTTCAAAAGAATTAAATTGTCTCACATGTCACCTAAAATTAATTAATTAGTCATTCAATCATTCAGCCTTAATTACATCCTAATTATTTTCTGCCTGTTCCAGTCCACCTCATTCGGTCTCGTTCCAAAGAACGCCTGATTCCCACATTCCCTCACAAACTTTACTCCCAAATATTTCTCCAGACCAAAATGCTCATCATCATCAATATTAACTGGCATTATCAGACTGAGCATTTCCAATTTGGGAACATCATTCCAAATCCCTGCATTTTCTTGAATCTTCAATGTTGGCTCACAAGCTATCATAAAATATCTTCTCAATTTTTTCCCCAAGGACTCCACTCCCTTTCGAAGACCGACTTCATTCTCTTCGTCTTCTCATATTCCTCCACAATCTCCTCTCTTCCCCTAGAGCCTATTTTAAAGCTTAAAAACTTTAAATTTGGCAAATCCCTCAAAAAATTTAAGCTCATCCTCATTTCCTCCTTTCCTTCTAAATCAAGTGAAGTTACAGTGACCGCTGGCACTGGCACCAGTGCTTCAGGAACTGGTAGCCCCTCTACCAGTTAATTACGCTTTCAAATTTAAACTCAGCAAAAATTCCAATCAGCTCATTAATCTTCACAGGCTCCTGATTTACCAGTAAACTGATTTACCCGGAAACGAGTTACCTTGGAAATTTGCCATTTATTGTAAAAGAATTTCAATATCTTCTGCTTTTTTTCATATTTGGAAGCTCCCAAGGGATAGTTCCGAATGCGGTGGTAATTAAAGTGATTCTCTGGATTGGCGACAACACTTGGTTTCACTTTAGCATTTTCATCCCGAGACATTAGTGGATTTTGGATGGGATGATTTTCAAGTGCCTTTTCCACAGCAATCTACCATCGCATTTGAGGCCAGACGCAGTTTTAGCAGCTCTTGACAACGCATACACATCGAATCCTCGTCGTCGTCACCCTATTGGAAAAAAACATTTGTGAAATCTTTTAATTATTTAGTGGAAATTAAAATTTCATAGATAAATTATTTGCTAGTTAACTTAACACTTCAGCAACCAAATGTTTGGTCATCAAATGAGGCAACACCTGACAAATCAAATATAAAACTTAAGTTAAAAACGTTTCATTAAGTTTAAAATGTTGGCACACTCCAGGTACAGAAAACTTGTTTTTAATCAGAGTAATCAGTATTTATTATTACCAGATGAAAAAACCAGTCTACTTTCTTCTTTTCGTACAGTCAAGTTGAGGAAAAGCCAAGAGAAGATTTTGAATATCCTTCACTGAGTCGACTACTTCATCAAATAATTTCAACCAGAGCTATTTAAAATAAGAAACATCATTAAAAATCAGACAAATTGTTAATTTCGGCATTTCATGATTTTGGACAAAGAGGATAAATTTCAAAAGAAAGTATAAATAGGCTACTCTAATTTTTACCTCTTCTGGTAAGATTCCGAACACTGGATCTTTCTCTGCACAAAAGCATCATTGACATGGGAAGTTAACTGCTCCATTTCACTAATCACCTCCACCTTCTCAGCTGTGGTATCTTGACCTGTTTCCCCTGCTTCCTTCTCCCCAACAACACGCTTCTCCTCAACTAAATCAATTGCAGTGGGCTCTGGACGCATGTGAATGAAGAAAAAAACGCTTCCATGCTTTTGATATGCATACGCATGCAAGGGCTCTCACAATGCCCCACTGCACCACCGGTAATCCAATGCAACGCAAAGGAGTCGTCCAAGCAGCAGCGCACCAAAGCTGAAGGCATTTTGCATGGTATGTTACATTCATTGTTATTCACAGTATACTTTTATACTTATACGTTATACTTTTGCTCAGTAAATGCATGCACCACTGTGCATATAACCCCATCCCCACAATCTCTCAGCAGCAAACAGCAGATCATATACAATGCATTCACATTGATCTCAAATCAACGTGAGTTGGATCTGCTGTTTGCTGCTGAAAATAATTTTCAAAGTAATTAAAACTATAATTAAAAGTTTTAAAACTTTGTCATCATCATCATCCAATTTTTTTTAAATTTTTATTTAAAAAGGGAGTTTGTGTGCAACTGTGCTGGGGATAAGGTGTAGGACCTTTAATGGTAAATTTTAATTTAAAAAATTAAAATGTATGTATGTATGTATGTATGTGTGTGTGTGCATGTGTGTTTATATGTATGTAATTTTAAACGAATGATAAGTATACGGGTGCTGCCCGATTTTTTATTAAGTGGCGAAGACACTTTTTAAATTTGTTTTCGGTAATCGATTGCTTATCACCTAAGCTACTTCACTAGTAATTTTCAAACTTTTTATTTAAAGGCAATCGTACACGCACATGCAGTAATTCTGGCACGCATCGTTATTAATATAGGGAATCACGTAATTTATATTTCGTGCATTAAATTATAGGTAATCCTAGGTTCCGGGGATGTTGTTGTAACTTTTGTTGTTTTGCTAACAAGCTGCTTGTTCTTTCGAAGGTCCCTCTGGGTTGTGTTATAATGTTCTTTGTCGCAAGAAGCACAACAATTTTTCAGGTATGATAAATTCAAACTTAAGATCCTTGTTTAATTACAAATATTTTTATACGTTTTGGTGTTACATGCTGTAGAAAATCAACTTTTAGTGTCAATAGCATGGTTGCCGTTAAAAGTAGTTAGCTATATAATTGATCAAGACGATACGCCAATTAACTCACATAAATTCTTTGCATCAATGCATTATGCATTGGTACCTTACAACATAGTGTGTGGCCGTTTATTCCGTTTAGGGCCAAGCCTAATGTTAATACACTTGATTTATGAACTACGACGATTTGACGATTTATTCGATTTTCTGGCATAATTCTTCTTTTATATATATATGGCTTTTTTGCACTATAGTGCCCTGTTGCATTTGAACTTTTACTCCAACGAGGTCAGTGTAATGACAAGAATGATAGCTGTCTTATTTTATGGTAAGAAAGAACAAAGTAAAAGGCAATTTTTTATACATCTGTTGAAGATTATAATAAGAGATTTTTTATTGCAGCAACCAGTTTCTCGTCTTAACTTAAATGTATGTATGGATTCGGGATTTTGTATTTTGACGATACAATTTCATTCACACACGACCCCGCCAAAGTGTGTGGCGTATTCATATGATTACAATAATCTCTAAAACGATTTGATATGACTATGTATAAGTAGAAGAATAAAAGCGTGCACTTAAGCGATTTTGTTGACGCAGAGTCGAGGCGATGATCCCTAAATGAAAATAGGCTAGAGGGGTGGGCGGTTGTGTGCAAGGGTACTATAATAACTCCTTCATAAAATCACGTTGTGTATGCGTGTACTACATGTAATATGCCTTGAAAATGTGTACAAGTGCAGTGATGTATTTTGGTTCAGAGTTGCACATGAAAAGGCCACTGCTTGCATGCGTGGCCAGTGTGAACAAATCCAGCTTGATCTGGTTTTGTCGTGAAGGGAGCTCGATTTTCAAGAAGCAAGCCACAATCTTTAACCCAAAAGAGGGATGCATTTTCTTCCCTCTTCCTTCAAGGGTAGCAGAAGGACGCCTCTCTTCCAAGCAGAAAATATATCTTCCAATATAAATAGAAAATATATATGTCCACTGCGGCCAATTTCTTTTCAGTTCGACTTTGGCTTCCTTTTGTTCCAGCGGCTGCTCAAGTTTTTCTTCACTTTTAAGTTCATCCCAAAGTATCTCAAAAATGGCAAGAGGACCCCCGACCTCCAGGAAACGCCCCAGGAACCAATTGACTAAGCGAGTAAGACGGGTTTATTTTGACATTTTCGTGGTAGAATTTGAGTGAATTGTAATTGTAATTATTTTTTTCATTACAGGTTCCAAACAAAGACGGTGGAAATGGAAAAAAAGAAGAGTGGAAATTCTTCTCCAAGGAAGCAGACGGAAGCAAAACCAGAGGTGGTAACCAACTATTATGTGACGGGTTTCAAGTGGATTCCCCGCACACAGAGGATCTTGTGCTCCCTGCATTCCAAGACCCGTGAATCACCACGACCAGCCACTCTGCCCATTCCAAGGAGGCCACCTAAACAGATCTTGGAGAGAGACTCGGGAATTATTGTTTTAAAAACTGTTAAATTTCAATTACGGTCAGGCTTAAAATTTGTTTACAAAGTCTTTTTTGAAAAGTTGGGCTTCGAGGACATTTCCTGGATTCAAAAACAACACGAGATAAGGGCATATCCTTCACCAGCTGCATGATAAATGCACATTGGAATATACTCAACGAGCTGCGGCAGGAGGGGAAGACGAAAAAGAAGAATGTACCTTCCGAGGATGACATACAAAAGAATTACACCAGGTGACGAGTATATGAGGATTCAGATGATGAGCAGGGTGAATTGGTCCCGCGACCAGCGAGTGTGGGACTAATTAGAATTGAAAAACTGAAGTTCACCCTTTTTGACGCCAATAATTGTGATGGCATGGACAAGAAACTGAACCCATGGGTCATTTAATTTTACAACATTGTCGAAGATCGGGTTCTTCCCAAAATATACCATTGCTCAATCTCATTAAAAGCGACATTGCCTTTGAAATAAATCTGGCGTATGAGTCGATAAGGTGAGTATAAATCGATGACTATGTTGAATTTTTTTAAACTATAAGGGAAATAATTAATTAATTTCCGTTTGTTTCAATTTGTTGTTGTCGTGTTGACAATTGCTGCGCCTTTTACCTTTTATTTGTTCTGGAGCAGACAGCTTAATAATCGTCGCATATTGGACTTTAACCATAACCCAAGACTGGCCCATGCCGACCATGCCAAGGAGACCCATTTTGTTGGCGGCCGTTTAGATTGGGAAATATACCGCCGGCAGAATCCCAACTGGAAACACATTACTCCCCACTTTGAGTTCGAGTACTTACTCGATGACTAAAAAATGGAAAATATCTTCCTGTCGCAAAGACAAACGAGTTCATATGCAATATACAAATGCGCTTTGTAAAATGTTTCTAAATATTGTCATTCTAAATATATTCTAACTACAATAATAAAATCCATTTCTTTTGCGAAAATATACATTCTTGTGTACATCAAATGGTTACAGCCGTACGAATAAATAAATGGACAGATGGATACTTTGGACTGGATTTTTTATTCTTCAAGTAATAACTGTAACATTAAAAGTACTTCCTTTCCTTTGAAAAAATTACAAAATTCATAGACATTTAAAAAAATATTTTTAAATGCAAAAATTAGTTTATGAAGGGTAACATATTTTATTCCTTACGGTTTAACATAATTTGCTCTTGCAGATTAGACAACCATAACAATAATTTACAGTAGCAAAATTAAGTAATGTTTATACTAAAGTGTTAGTCTGGTTTACAAAAGACGAGAACTCTATTGTTTTTAATTGTAATTTTCCCCCAATTTTAACCAACCGGGTAAGCAAATGAGTAAAGAGTAATGACATAAATGCTAAAACCAGAAAATAACTGTTACAAATATTGAATTTATTTTAGTTTAGTTTTAAGGTTTACATTATTTTACCAATTTTTTAAATGTAAAATCATTGTAGTACCTGTTTTCTTATCCTAATGTGTATGTTTGTACGTTAATACTAAAAAAATATCATGCTGTAACAATATTGTTGAATATAATGTAACTAATTACGCATTCAAGCAAATAAAGTATAGTAAATCAAAAAGAACAAACTTTCAAATACTCGAATAAAATTGCATATACTGATGAGACCAGCTCTCACTTATTGAGTGTCACCGAAAATTTAAAAGTCAGAGACAAGTAAAAAAACTTAATTTAAACTTAAAAAACTAAAAGTAAATGACATGTAATGTAAATTTATAACTCAACAATCAACTTTGCTCAAAGCAGCCATATAAACACCCGGTTTCAAAAGGCGGGATTTCATATTCATACTTGCAGTTTAGCATTTTTCGTAATTTAAAAATGAAACATAAACCACTTATTCAAGTTATAAAATATGTCCCAAATATATATAATCTTGGGCAGTTTTTTAACCGAAATTCGGTTTTTTAGAATCTGTTTTCAACTTATAGTTTATACGTTTATCTAAAAGGTAATTTTGGTTTGGCAAAGCCAATTGCAATAGGACCTTCTGGATTTGCCATACAAAAACGCTGTTTTTGCATAAGGCCTAATATGAAAGAGTGCGTGGCACTAACAACTGTCAACCTTTACCCGCTATTTAAATTTCATTTTTCAAAAAAACCTTCATAAATTAATAAGTAGTTCTAAAATACGTAAAAACATTACTTCTCATTTCTACTCTAACCGTTGACCTAAAATTTGCAAAATAATTTTGCCTATTGTCAACATGAATGTTTATAGAATTTTGGGACTTTGTTACCCGAGTCTGAAATTTGTTTTTTTTGAAAATAATCTTTTTAAATCGGTAGTTATACGTTTATCTAATGAGTAGTTTTGGTTTGGGATTGCCATTTGGAATGGGGCCCCCAGGATTTGCATTACAAAAACGCTGTTTTTGCATAACACCCAATGTTAAAGAGTGGTTGGCACTTACAACTGTAAAAGTTTTACCCGCTATTTAAATTTAATTTTTTTAAAAAAATTTCTTTACAATCTAATTGGTAGGGCTAAAATACATAATATAAATTTCTCTTACGTATGCAACATGAACCGTTGAAATTTGTTTTGTAAAATAATTTTGCCTATTGCAAAAAAGAATGATTTTAGATATGTGGGACTTTTTTTACCCGAGTCTGAAATTCGGTTTTTTGAAATATTTATTTTTTAAACTTGTACTTTAGACAATAATCTACAAAGCAATTTTGGTTTGGGATAGCCAATTGTAATGGGACCTCCAGGGTTTGCCACACAAAAAAGCTGTTTTTGCATAAGAACCAATGTTAAATAGTGGTTGGCACTAACAACTGTAAAAGTTTTACCCGCTATTTAATTTAAATTTTTTAAATTTCCTATTCAAATTTATTGGTAGGGCTAAAATACATAACATAAATTTTCGTCATATGTTCAACCTAACCTGTTAACCTAATCAATGGTCTTTTGCTTTCACATTTAAAAAGCTTGAATGTTAACATTTTGGATAGTAAACATTTGTTTTCTTTGTCAAACAAATGCATTGTATTTGTAAGGGTTTGTGTACCACGTTTAACAAACATAACAGATACTCTCAATTAAAATATTTAAACCCATTGTTAAAAATGAAATTAATTGAAATTGAAATACTGTGTTTAATACTAATTCTAACCTTAACCACATAATTCAATGCTAAAAGTAACAATGCTCTGGGGGACTCGCTGCCAACTCGATAAAGGTGTTTGCGCTGCTGGAGCAATTTGGTACTTTTCATGGTTTCTTGTATTCCTTGTGGAACTTTGACTCGAGTTCAGTGTGAAACCGGAACATGAGGGCGTAAAACTCGACAAGTACGGGCGGATCATCAGGCCAGCAATTATGATTGCATTCTCAGAGTGACAAAACTCGTCAGTGTCCAGATCGGCCTTTGGAGTTACCGCTTTACACTCTGGGAGTGATATCCTGCCTTGATATTCCAACCACTGGATTAACTGCTCCATCGTTTTGGCCAAGCTAAAGATCCAAAAACTCGGGAACTTTATTTTTGTTCCGCTGATGGGGTATAATATGTTTAATCAGATGGACGAAAGAGATGGACATTGTCAGTCATACCATCTTTCACTCGTTTCAGCAAGACAGTGTTCCCGACTGCAATAGTTCCCGCCGTGGTCCAAAACTCATCAGCAGTTTCGTTTACGGCAGGATTTACCCGAGTCGTCTTTGGAGTAAATTCAAAGTTTTGCTTTTTGGGGAAAATGAGCTTTTTTAACTTCTTTGTCGAAATAGCGTGGGTACGAGCGCAGCCTGGCTGAAGCGCCAGGAGCAGTGGAAGTGCCCGGTGGGCTGGGTTCTCCACTGTTATTATTTGGTAGACATTTCCGCTTTCCGATTTTGTTTAAAAAGAGGTTTGGAATGGAACAGGGAAACGAAAACGATCTTGGTTTTTAAGGTTTAGGAAGCCTACTTGAATCGAGTCACTTCACTGTTTCCTATTCGGCGGTATAGTCACCATCATGGAGAACATGCTCGGGAACCGTCAGTGTGACTAGGAATACCCATTTCATCAAGCATTACAAGTTTATAATAGGGATATTACATTTCAGTTATACTATAACATGAATGCTTCAGTCCGACAACTTATATTTCATTGGAAACGCGTGAATTATAGCGTCACATTCATAGTTGTTTTGCTTGAAAGGAGCTTTAGTTAAAAAATTGTGTTTTCCTGTGATACAAAATATTTGCATAGACATATTGAGTTTATCAAATGTAAAAAAACGAGCTGCTAAAGATGTTAAATATTAAAATTACCGTATTGCCATTTGTCGATTTTAGATCTCGCGTAGATTTTAACTTATTTAAAATGTAATCACCAAGGGTTTTTATTTGGGTGTCATTACATTCAACACATAAATAGTACATAAAAATCAGTTATGTAAAACCAATTTTTTTGGGGAAAATAATTGATGTCTGTACCAAAAAAAATTTATTATATGGAGTTAATTACCATTACTTATAATGTTAGTGATACTCGTTTTAGGTGGAACAAGAACTTACAAAAACGGTTAAACCAAAACACACCCAAAATTAATACACCAATGATATAATTCATTTTGATTCAATAAAAGCGACGAATTGAATTGTAGAACCATAGCATCTACAATGACTATGGAGACTTTGCACGGTGACACAAATGCGTGCCCTCCTGAAGGGACAATTTTGAAAAATGTGCCAATTTATAACGACTGGTCAAGCTTACTCATATCCAAATGGTAGTGAGTTGATGGAGTGTTTACTCCATTTCCTTTTAAAATCTTGTACGTGCAAGACTCTTCTTGACACCTCTTTAAACTCTTTAAATGTGACATTTTTTCACTTGGGAGGGGGGAAGGGAGAAACGCTCAGAGCGCAATCCAAATACACCATTTTGTACCTTGATGTAGCCTTTAATCAGGCACCCCGAACCTCCGGTCGGCCGGCGGGGGGAGGCCGCTATTCGCGGCTAACGGCACATCCCTCCCGCTACTTACCTAAACCACTACATCCAGACCCTTTTCTTTACTCTTAACTACTTATATTCTATGGCATTCCCGAGACCGAGCAATTGTACTTACAACATATTACTGGACATGAATATTGCAGTCATCGCTATCTACTAAAAAATGTGACTGATGGGGAAATCTTCGAATCCTCTCTGACTGAAAATGACCTCTTCTCCAAACTTGCTAATGAATCGGTAATTTGATTTAAAGCACATGAAAATGTTTATGTATACAAGTTTAATGACATGATTAATATAATTTACGAGTTATAACTATAATCAAAATTCATTTAAAGTTATCATACTCACAAAAAATAATGAATTCAGCTGATTCATCGACAAGCATGCAGTGTAAACAACAATGTATACCTCTTATTTACTTTAGAAATTAAGTAGCTAAAATTGTGAATTTTTCTTGTTGCTGAAATATCAAATTGTACTAGTGTTCGCATGTTAATGTGGATGCATTAAATAAAAATATTCGGCATAATTGGTTATTTTGTTGTTGTGTGTGGTACTTTGTTGGTCATATGTTCTTGATATCAATAGTTGCGACGGCATTATATTTATTGTTAGTAGGATAAGTGTTTTCAATTAATTTTTATGATGATTTATATCCACACAGATCTCTGCAAAATTCAACCAATAAAAACAAATGCTAATTGGAGCAATGTTTTTGTCTTCCGTTGGGACTCGACAGATGCCGATTTTGATCATTTTTGTTTAAACTTGACCAAACCAAAAACATTATCTCTTCGGGAACACAACATTTTTTTATACCAAACTTCAACTGGCTGCAGTCATTAGGCTTAGGTTAAGTTTTATTGGTAGGCCCATGCATGCATGAACTCTGCCAGGACACAAGCGAGGCCTTAGAGCGTCAAGAAGCCGAGTTCAACACTTATCAACAAGAAACCAGTGCAAGGACACGTGCAGTATCCTTAATAACACAAATCCTTACGCACCACTTAAAATCAATTATTGGCTTAAACAGCGGAACATTTAAGCCTCGTTGACATTTCATCTGCAGATGAAAGTGACAATGACAGTAGAATGTCAACTCAGCTGGACCTGTCATGCATGTCATCTATATCCAACTCTTTATCAGACGTCATGGACTCCGATGAGGCCTCATCAACGCACTTAGATGACGTCGTCGACTGAAGATCATATTCACATCTATCTAATAATCTACTATAAATTTAATTTTAAATTCTATGCATTTAAATTGTAAGTACTCAATGTAAAATTCTGTATTATAAGTTTATAAATCCATAAAATCAAAACAAAAACGAATACATTACTGGATTATTTAGTTTTTTTCTTCTAAAAATTGTAAGTTAATGGTTCAATAAATTCTTATTGGCTTTCTTTCGTATTACTAGTGTGTTCATTTGATTAACTTCTCATTCATTCTCACACTTTTGCAGCATTAACATGGAGAGATATATTACAAACAGTATAGAGCAAATAAAAACATTTGATTGTCTTGTTCTAATTAGATACATTCATTTAATTGTATTTTGATGAATTTATTGATATATGCTTTGGACTCTGAAGTAAAGAATTCAATAATACCTCCTTGTACGAAATATTGAGTATCAAGTTGAACCGTTCCTGATATTTCATTTTAATCAGTTAAGATGTGCAACAAGTTTTGTTTAGAAATCATATTTTGTAGTGGCATTGTTCTGATCACATGTCACAAACATCAACTTCCATTTTAGTGTAATTTAATAAAAATATACTATACAAGTAAAATAGTTTAATTGCCCTTCGTTTTATTTGACAATTGGGCTCATGTTGCGTGGTTTTCGATCTTGTCACGGTGCGGTAGAAAAATGCACGGTGTCAACAAATTTTCAGACATATTTTCGTAAACATTGAAACGTAAGCATAAACAATAAGCTGCAATTGATTCTTTAAGCATCAATTGAAATTTAACATTTGAAATTGTATGAATTAAAATTACCTTGCCTTTTGGTTTTCCAGGTTGTTCGCCTATTTCGGTTTGCATTTAATGCATATCTTCATTTACGCAATGCTAGTTCATTTTAACAGGTACAGGCAATGAAGCTAAATGGAGATGTTTGCCCAATCTGCTGGTTTGTATGATGTGACAATAAAGAATGATACAATATATTATTGCCTACCATCAGACCTCATTTCAGAAATTACCTCTGTGGGTCAACAAACATGGGTCTTATTCAAAAATATTTTAAACACTTGGTACTACGGCATCCGCATGATTTTGAGACAAAAAAGCTACTTGAACAAGATGTTTGGAACTTTGGTGAAGTTCCGAACATCTTGGATGCATCAAGGATGCATTTATGACTTGTTTGTTTACAGTTAACAATGTTACCAGCAAGCAAAAAACAAGCAACAGTTCCGAAAAGATAAATATATAATTTGCCTCTTGTTAATTAAAATTTTCTTTCAAGTTAATCTTAGTAAATAAAATATGACCACAAACGCTGTCCCTGAAGATTGCGTACTATTGATGGTCGCAGATGTCGCAGCATGGTGACAACTGAGCAAACTTAATCCGAAGCTACCAGCTAGGTTAATAATTTTATCTTTGAAGTTTTTGTTACTGTTGCCGGATATTCGTTCTCTTGGAAAGGTGCCTTTTCTTTAGAGGTTAGCTGTGGTGCAAAAGCAAATAATTCAGTTACAGGAAGAAAAATTAAAACAACAAAAACAAAACTTTTTATTGAATGGAAAAAATGTATGCATAGAATTTTGTATATTATATATTCAGATTTTTTGATACTTTTCTTT
>JAQFXM010006302.1:0-13446 GCA_034693345.1 Entomobrya multifasciata | reverse complement strand
TAAAGCATGTCAGTAATTTATCTTTGTTAAAGTAACTACTAGTAAGTAAAATAGATGAACGAATGGTGAGGTTTTAGGTCGGGTTGGAGAAAGTAGGCGTGTAAATTATATACGAGAAATGAGAACAATTCCGGTGTGAGTTGCACGTACTTTTACATACCATAATCCTACAACTAAAAACCGACGCGTTAAATTTTTTAAATGTTTGGATGCAAAATAAAAATGCAACGCCAAAATTGAATATTACATTACATCTTGATGGATTTTAAGCATACTTAATACATTTGTGAAGAAAGTAAGGAAAGTACGTGGAAACGTACATATATGTGTTGTGTTCCAATCCAATAGTCGATTATTAGAACATTTGATAGGGAAATATTTTCAATGTACCAGTTTAATTACTAATCACAGCTTCTTTAATAACCTTTTTTGAATGTGTTCAATCATAAGTATGCCTGATATTATTATCCACTGAACTTACTGTAAGTCATAAAGGTGTGCATAAAAATAATTTACCTCCTTGTCCTTAATTTAAACGAGTATACTGTAAAGTAAAAGGAAGTATTTTAAACAAACAGAGTTTATATTCGACCCAAGCCAATGCACTTCTACTTTTGGATTCTAATTATATTGAATATCACGCAAAAAAGTACTTCATGGATTTACTTTAAACATACTATATGATTATCATTAGATTGACCTGGTCTGTAGTGTATACCATTCATTAATATCCTGTATTACATGTAATCAAGTAGCTATAACATGTGTAACTCTTCATTTTACTAAGCAGTTCACATGCATAATTTACACGTGTCATGTTGTATCTACAATATAATCAATTTTTTCTTCCTTTCACCCTTTTATCCCATTTCTCTGGAATAGCTGGTAAAAAAGCCATTGGAAAAATGAGTTAGTGAGTCATTCATTTCCTTCCTATTTGCGCATATACATATTCCTGAGATGAATCAGTAATCAGTACATGTGTAAGTGCTGTTTTGATTCAATGATCTTTTCCCACTGGTTTTATTTCCATCAGTATTGAATTTTTGCCTTGGAATAAATGATAAATATACTTTGTAAAATCTATAATTCAATATTATAATAAAAACAACGAATAACTTGCAAAAATTGGATTACTGTATGCCTGACTTAGAATTATACAGCAGTAAAATAACTACATATACTTTTTATGCAGGCACATAAAATTCTCCAGAACACTGGAAACCCAGGCTGCATTGAAGAAACAAATCATTTTTAGGTTTCATTGTTGTCACTTTCGTAGATCGTTAAAGTGTTCCTTCGTAAAAAGCTGTACAATTCATTTGAAACGTGTATCAGGGAATGAATTATTGGCATTGTTAACAGAAACAGAAGCATATTTGATATTTCTGGAATACGTATTTTCTTTCTGTAAATGCTGTATAGCTAGTTTAGTATGTGTACTTGTACTACTCCCTGTGAAAATAAAGATTGTTTTTTTTCTTTTTTATTGAATAGGTGCTGCCATTGCGAGTGAGCAATAGAGATTGAAAATAAAAAGGCACGGACGCTTGATTTGGAGTGGAGTGCACACAAAAAAATACTCAAGTAATTTTTACTCCACGGACTGGGCTCTAAAAATAAAATAAAAATTACGAGCGAAACGTGCATGATTATTGGCATTTTTTCCAGATCCACATACCCGAAAGAAAATGGCGTTACCAGAAATCCAACAATTTCTTAAAGAGCTGCAAACGTCGGACGTTGAATTGTACGGAACTAAATTGAAGAAGTTGAATGAATTGACAAGGAAGGTGTCTCAAAACATTGGAACGAGTAATACTGATGAAGCTGACAAGCTATTGAATGCAATTGAACCCTCCGACTTTTATTCCAAACGAACACGCTTGGAACTGGCCAATGTTCTTCAACGTCCTGTTCCCGTTTTGGAAGCATTTGCAAGCGAAGACAAAGTGCTGATAGAGCGTGCTCTCCAATTTCGCTGGATATACAGCGGACCAACTTCCATCCTCACGCTAAATGGAAACAATGACTTGGTGCAGAGCGTGTTCCCCCGCATATCATTTTCATGCCGGAAAAGGATCATTCATCGGTTTAGTAAATACTGTAAAGATGAACAGCGATTGGAAGGAGTATACCGTGCCATTGAAGAGAAATATGGTATCGCGTCTGCTATTCAATTGCTGCCAGCCTGCAGTGAATCTTTCATTCAGCCAATTCTGATGGACGAAAAGAAAGTTCAACTGACAAGTCGTCAGTTGGAACAAATCCTCATCAGACTTCCAACATTGGCTGTTTCATACCTCAGCAAATTTTACCTTCTACTTTGGAAGGAAAGGGAAAGCAATAAATATTTAATAAATAGCTCGTATCGAGTTGTGTTGGCAAAGCTGGCAAAACTACATCCAACACAATTCATGGATTTGTATGAAAAATATGGAGATCTTATTGCTGAACTCACTCTTGGCCCAAAAGTGACTCGGGCAATGTTAAAAGAAGAAAGTAATGTGGAGAGAATAATCCAATCTGCAGCCAAATACGCTCGCATACTCCATCAAAAAGAGACGATGAAAAGGTTGGACAATGAAAAATTCAAAAGATTTTTTACATCATTGCTCCCCACATCCATCACATCATTCCAACTCGTTTTTGAGATTGGGAGACAGGGCTACAGAGGGGAAAAAGACTCACTCTTTGTTTGGCTCCAAAAATTCCCAAAGGACAAGAGATTCGAAGTGTTGGAAGAAGCCTTTGAAAATGTTTACAAAAAGAAATTGCTTGAATTCCCAGAATTCATGACATCACGCCTTATCCAGCTTTTATCCAAAGACATGAGAAATAATTGGGTAGATAAAAGATTAAACTTGCCTGATTCTCAATACCTCTATCAAAGTATTGGTTCCGTGCCTTCTCATCACGATGGCTTTTGGGAAGCTTTCCGAGAAACAAGTCAATCAATTCCTAGACTAAAGGGTTATTTAGCCCTGGAAGGTGATATTCATAGAAGAGCCGAGTTATTATCCATGATGGTTGTATCCTGTGCCATTAATGATGATTTGACCGCACTAGAAGATGTTTGCAAGTATGTTGCCTCAAGATTCAGAAATGATCACATTCAAGTACGCTCGGAATTCTTAAATGCTATTGTAAACCGATTCGATCTCATGAAATTGAAAGATGAACATTGGGTAGCGATAAACGAGCTACTTCAGATTTCCTCAATGAACAATGAGTTCTCTCAGCACAGCAATTACATTCTTCGCATCCTGGAAAAGTCTATACACTACAGGCTACTCAAGAATTTATCTGTGGATACACAAATACAACATTACATTAAAATCCAGACACGGACATACTGCTGGGGGGAAAGCTGGAACATTCTAATTAAACATCCTGAATTAGAAAAACAATGTTTAAAGTTGTTTGCACAGCAAATAGCTCAAATATACCCGGGAGGTGGTCCTTTCCCGAGTAATTCCAGTCTCACAGCAGGAATTATTTCTATGGCTGAGTCTGTCGCAGGGTGGAACCGAAGACATCCAAAAGATTTAATGACTGTCACTGAATTCCCGTGGCTTACTGCTCGCCTTCAAGAGGTATTGGAAGGAATGGATGAAACAAATAAAACAAGAGTAGTGCTGGCATTTACAAGGGACCCGCAAGCAAGAGAGAAATATTTTTCAACACTTCTCAAATCCAGTCCACTTCCACCCATTCTTCTTCACTTTCTCCGTACAAGCCCTTCAACAATTTCAGCACATACAGAGTCAATTTTGTCTTTCATTTTACGTGCACTCAGCCTACGCAACTACGTGGGATTTTTTAAAGTACTTCTTCGACAAGGACATAGGACTATTTCTGAAAATTTCCTAAAGTACTTGCAGGAAATAATTGCAGATGAAGATGAAATGCTAAGGGAGCGTGCAAACGCAATAAAAATCAGCTCATTAATGATGGCTCCTAAAAACTTTCTGGAAATTGTGAAGAGGTATACTCCAGAAGACAGCAAAATGGATATGTCCATTGAAGACATTGAAACAAAGTATGAAATGAGTAAAGCTGTTAGCTATTCCCTGAAAAATGTACAACAGCCTTCACTTGGTCTCCCCGTCTTGCTGGATTTTTGTAAGGGTGACTATCTCAAGTTGGTAATTGGCTCATTGTACTCCCTATGCTACAATGCTCCGGAAGCATCCACAATAACGTTTTTGAGAGAGCTTGTTAACCAACCCGTATCCATAAAAAAGCATGCCATTCGCCTTATGACGACAATCTCAAACAAGCGCAATATCATCTCATTTCTGAAGGACTTATGGGAAAGTGAATCAAAGAACAATTCCATAAGACATCTCATTTTTCAGCGTATTTTTCAACTGTTTTTGTTTGAAAGCTCTGAGGATAACTTTAAACTGTTAAAGTCTGCAATAGGAGGGTTAACCATTGCAGATCAAAATTACTTGAGCTCTCTTGGCTCCTTCCAGAACATTGAGCATATCCCAGACCAGTACCTCCAAGACTACTTTGAGGTATGTTGGCAAGTTGTTGACAGTTTAGAAAAGCCTGGTCCTGAAATAAAATGGGCACTTGCCAGTATCCTCCAAGGGATCACGCCTGATAGAATCTCACTTTTGGAAAGTAGTTTCCTCAAAGGTATTCTCAAAAAATACTTGTTTCTCATCAACCAAGACCAAAATCTTGAGTCTAATGTGGTATACTTGGCTGTCAAGTACTTACTGTATCATCGTAAAGAGGAGCAAAGTGTGGAAGTGAATTTAATCCTGGAATGTTTACAGCAACGACTCACAGGATCTGATCAATGGGATAAACCTGATGAGAATATCATCACTTTGTACCCGTGCAAACAAGCACTCAGCTCATTTATCGAGCAACTTTGTATTGAATCCTTCAAATGCCCGTACATCAAGTTACGGGATGATGGTAGAGCAAAGACATTGATGGAAGCCTTGGTGGAACGGTTAAGTGATGTGGTGAATCCATCGGAAATATTTATTGACAGTTTATTTCTCAGACTTAGTGTGATATTCCATTCCAGACCGGAGATCAAACTAGGAGAGGATCTATTTGAAATGGGAAAGCAAGTGGGAAAGTTGGCGGATGAACTGATTCAAGTATACAAACCAGAAATTATTGGCATTTTCTCAGAGACTCTCAAGAGATTCGTTAGTTTATGTTACAAATTCCGTCTGACTGAGAATGAGGGGAATGGGGGAAGGATTATACATGTTGTTGATGGGATACTACACTCAACGGGATCCATTGACTCGCAAATCATTGCAGCGCAGTTTCTCTCGTCGACATATCCAAAACCCCATGTGCTGGAGGAGGAGTATAAAAGACTGGTAACAGAGTTGAGGAAGATTCAAGATAAAACTGTGCAGATTTTTGTTAATTATAGGCTAACTCAGAGCAGACCAATTGGATATTTTGATATGTTGGTTTGAGGTGGGGGAAAGTAGATAAGTAGATTGCTGGGCTAGATTTGTAAAATATGATTCCTGGGTATTGGAAGGGAAATACTTTCTCATTTTGAAATTTTATACTATGTGAAATTAATGATTACATTTTGTATGATTATATACATACATATAATACAATTTTACCATGTTGAACAATAGCTTACAAAATGAATTTAGGTTTGCTAAATTGTTATATAATCGCAATAATTGTAAGCTTGAAATAAGGATCTTCTATAATGATGGATGATGGATGTGTAAATAATGAGAATGTACGTTTAGATATTATTCAGCATTTGTACAGTTCATATAAAGCTATGTTGTTAATTACTTGCCTCATGCTATTAATTTTGATTCATAAAAATTCTCATCTCGTAGGGATTGTAAAGAAATAAATTTTAGGTCGAGCAATTTAATTAAAACAATGCTGTTACTAAACATTAAATAAATTAAACTTGGTTTTTGGAACTATTGATAGATTGAGGTTATTGGTGGCAGAACTGTAGAAAAAAGGACTTGAGGAATTATGACTATAACTTTATGATGTAATACTAAAATGCAATAAACAAGAAAAGCAATCGTAAAATTGACACAGAAATAGTTTTGTGGTGAACTAGAAATTTAGCTCATTTTCAGTGACTTACTTTAACTTTTGAAGAAAAGTGGGTAATTCATAATAGTAAAGATGGTCAAGTCCAAGACGACTAAGTTATAACTAAATAGATAATAGAAAACATGTAGTAATAGTGTATATGTATATAGAGGATTAGATGATTAAAGCAATCAAACAATGCATTGCAAATTGAAATAGGTATTTGTGTTGTGTTTCTTTTAGAGTTTGAATTTAAAATGTCAATAATTGTAAGGTATTGTCAATCAAAGAAGTTTGTACAATTTTAAAAGATGAAGTGATGCTGTGATAAACGCTTTATGCTGACATAATAAAAAATGTACCATTGTTTGTACCAATATTACATAAAAACGTTTTGTCTAAAACTTGGTATACTTGTCCACATGATTTTGTTTCCCTTCAAAGTAGCACACTATATGGAATATTGGAATATGGAGCATGAAGCATGTAATGTAAAGCTAAAAATACTTTTTTGGAACCAGAAAACAATTAATTCAATGATATTTTATTGATTTTCATCTACATATGCCAACAACTCAGCAGTATTTAAATCATTATCTCGCTAGAATTTCGATCTATTTTGCATTATTCACTACTGACATAATTATTATAGAATCATATCATGAGTTTAAAAAATAAGATATGGATGACTTGGAAAATATTTCTTCACAGCAATGACAACAACATCTCAAATGCTTACGTACTTCTAGATAAATCTCTTAATTGAGTATGTACGTGCAAATTATTACAAGAAAATACAAAAAAGGAATTAGGTTTTATACCTATTTAAATATTTACATACATACATCACATGAAAATTATTATTGGAATCTCGAATATTAAAGCACCCAGGTATGCACATTTGTAGCACGATTTTATTTTTAATATCAGAGGTACGTAGTACACATATTATTAACATGAATATCGAATCATCAGAGGTACATGGTACATTGACAATAATTTTACATAATTTTTATTTATTAAAAAGTAAACTATAACAAATTGATCACGGGTAAGATTTCGAGAGCCTGTACAATACATGATCATAAAATGAACAAACTAGCTCGCTTGAGATCGAGGCTCTATATTTTGTGTTTCTGGTATGCTTAATGTTTCTAATCTGTATACAATATATTTTTATGTTTACACGATTCAATTTTATTCTTCTTGTCTAAAGTTTCAGTGAAAGGTTCTTTCAATCTTAGCATGCAGGTTTGTGTTGGTGTTTCTACTCAGTAAACAGTTCACGGTAGTTTAATGTGGAACGATTTAGTACATTTTAAACATAGTAATCACAATTAAGTTTTTATTGGTAAAAAATAATTCGATTAATTTACCCAATCTTTAAATTCAATTTTTACCGTTAATGGTTTACCATAATAGTCATGACTCATATATGGAATATTATACAGCCGTCTCATATTGCCCTTTTTCATAAACACGACCTAGTTTTAGTACACATCTACAGAAAAAATTGATATGAAAATGTTAGTTTATTTCAATTCTCTCGTGCTCATTTACAAATGCATGAACCAAATCCTTCCAAAAAATGATAATAAATATTTCATTCTGTACCTATTACTGTCTATCTACCTGAGATTGTACGGTTCAAAACTCATGTTGTTCAACCTTTGCATTCGCATTTCCAAATCACAAAGTTGTTGTAAGAATCCATCATTAGGATAAATTCTCCGTTTGCTCCGCACCATTTCCACAGCTTCAGTAACAGTCATTCCTTTTTTGATCATGAGGAACGCTAGTACCAATGTTGCACTTCTGCTAAGGCCTTGTAAGCAGTGTACGAGAACTTTGCCTGGAAAACATTCATTAAAAATGTATCAATACGTGTAAATAGACGGTTTGTCAGTTAGAGAAAGCTAGAAATGCTGGACATTTTCCTTTAGGAAAGCTTTCTACCAAAAAACCAAGAGCTGTACATATACATCAGCGTCAATATATATCACTCTTGATTTAATGTTCGTTATCTACTACTACACCGTATGAGCATCATGTCATGATTTTCAATTGACACGGTTTACTTGTATCTCAAATAAACATCCAGTAAGTAACATTTTCCCAAAACGAATTATAGTTATTTACCTTCACAACTTTTTAGGCCATCTGCTATGAACTCCGATGTCTCATGAAAGTAGGGAGCCAATTGAAAAGACTGGATATCCATGGCTGGAATGCCCATGAATTTGCATCGGTATTTTCTTGCCAAGTAATAGAATTCACTTGTATCCACATATCTAACTGAATCAACGCCAACCGCTGCGTTCAGAACATGAGTAACGCCAAGCTCTGCCAATGCTCTCACATCTCGTGCAATCATCCTGTTTGTGAGGCAATATACAAATTATCAAATTCATACATATTACAAAAGCAAAAACTTGGCATTAGTTTACATGTCATTCTTCGTTGTCCAATGATTTTCAATCCGCATAATATACATAGTTCATCTGCAATATGTCACTTTGTTTCTACATTCAAGCAATATATGTAGTGATAATATCAGTCTGGAATTTCAGATTTGAGCTATGTGATATGTGTATTGACAGTCTATATGTATTTATCATTGATACTATACTAGACATGCATATATAAATGTCGCGTAGTGTACGAGAAAAAAAATCACGTAAAAACCAATCAACAAAAATATATTTTTCATTGACTTACGCATCTCCAAGTAATATTCCAGGGTATACTTCGTCAAAGTTGCAGTCAGGAAAAGACCAATTCTTTGAAACAATTCTTCTCAAGTTTTCCACTGAAGGATAGTCAATTGGAGGAAGTGGAACTGGAAGCACAGACCTTGACATTCCGTCTAGAATATGTTGAGAATCTCAACTTGAGATAATAACTGATGCTGATTATGAGCTGTGATGATATATCTAGACTTGGGTTATGTCTGTATACTGTTTACTTCTTGAACTTTGTCATTGGAACACTTTATCCACGTCAAATATATACTACTTACAATTACTGCAAGTTAATAAAAATATATTACTGTTTCTTTTCTTTCAAAGTAGTACAAAATATCATTAACAATTTACAACTTTTGTATATTGTCATGCACTGCGTGATTGTCGGTTCTCGCGTTCTTACGATTAGCAAATTGATCACGTTCCTTCTTTCTTTTTTTGTGCGATTATTGTGTACTCTTTTAGAAGTAAAAGCTGAATTGCGATTGTGAGTGGTTTTTATTTTAGTCGTTTCCTATTTCTCCGGAATGAGATATCCTCATTGCATCACATGCAATACTTCAGGGACACACGGCACGCTTTCTAATCTCTCTTTTGCACTTGACTAGCTCTTTTTCCAGAGAGTCTACTAGTTTCCTACCTTATATGACTACTGCAGATGTCGTGTCGTTGTGTCGTAGTCACGAGTGTGCTGTTTATATTTTGTGGAGAACTTCTAATACACTTTTCTACCTTTTTTGGGGTATGATTTCATAGAATAAATTTCCCTGACGGGTTAAAAAACAATATTATTCTATTTTCTCTTTCTTCTTTTGATCACTCCTGATGCTGACTGGTATGGTATGGTGTTATTATGTAAACCTGCTTGACATTTGCTTGTCTATGTGCTGCTCTGCTTCTTTAAACTGTTTTCTCCCTGAGAACAAGCTTTTAACCAGAGTCGACTGTCCGTCTGCTTGTGACTCACTGACTAAAAGTTGGATCTTGCATCTGGATGCTGTTGCTGCTGTTATTGCCCTTGAGCTTTTCCCGTTCTTTCTCTGTACCTTTTTCAAATTCCAGCGTATGGTTTTTCTCATAGCGTTCGTGGAGATAAGAAAATAAGCAGCAAAACCACTAGTAAAGTATATGGAATACGTGAAATCATTTTCTTGTTGAGCTAGTGGTTAGACTAGACTTTCACCAGCTTCTGAACAACAATACACATGTACTCACTTTAGCCCTGTATGCATTTTGTGTGTGCTTCAAGGTACGACACAACGGTGATGATGATGTCTACTGCGTTATGTGCCCAGCATAATTTTTCAATGTACGCTTACTTGCTTATAAAGAGAAAACCACTATATTCTCCAAAACCGTGTTACAGATCGTGCCTGTGGGACTAAATTCTGAAAGTGGCTAGCTGTGTGTGAAAACAAGTTTTCTTTTTCGATACCTTATATCGAAAAAATAGGACTAGATGTATAGAAGAAGAAAATAGTTGACTTTTCGTTTGGTTTGTTAGTAGCAGAGTGAAAGTAGCAAAAGGAAAGAAAATGTGTGGAAAGCTTGTTATACGATACGACAGACGTAACAGCATGGACAGTTTATCTTATGCGTTGTTGTATGGCGTGACTACTGCTACGCAGTTAAAGGCTCAGTCAGTCTTTTAGATGTACCTATTTACATTTTTGTCATACAGGAAAGACTGGAAAAGCATTCCTATAGGCATACTAGAAAAAAATAAGAATTTCATATGAGAATGTATAAATAAGTGTGTATATTTACAAAGTAAGGGTACAGTTTATAAGCTGACCGAAAATGACCGAGCTGTGACGTTAGATAGATTCGGATATAAACTGTGGGTTAAAAATATGTTATATTACAAAAACAACATTCATTTCTTTTTATGTCTTGAATCAAGATTATCTATAAGTTTAAGCAAAAAACGGAGTTTAAGCAGTTATGTACATTGTACATACATGAATGTGTTTTTGTGAAGTTATGCTATGTGCATGGCTGGCGCTTACAAAACTTATCATAAGCTGTCTCCAAAACTTTTCATAACATTTCTAACCAAACCAAGCAGCAAGTTCAGGGACATACGTACCAAAAATACACAGCGTGGGATTAGTTTTCTTATTTGTAAAGGAAGAAAACATTGCGGGGAGTACAGACATGGGTGATGGGAGAATCCGCAATTTGTGACGAAAGGTTCTAATAATATCTCGATATGGTTTGGCAAGTAACACTGTATTTTTTAAATCAAAGGAGAATGCATCTTGATGTTGTACCTTTCACTGGTATTTGTGAAGACAGAGGATGGGTACAGAGCAGACAGGAATAATAATGAACCATTGAACTTTATATTTGTTTAGGTGAAAATCATCATCGACGGTTGCACAAAAAGCACAGACAATGTTGTCGGGAAATGTAATCAGGGATATAGGTGTATTTTCACTTTACTGGCTAATCTATATTTTTCCAGCTATGACTTCACTTTAAAAGTAAATAAATTAAGATATGACAAAGAAAGTAAACACATAATTTGGATTCTATTCGTTTGTTTGCAAAAAGAGAAAACTAGATAAGCCAAGAGGGATGCCAGAATGAAAGTTTACGAATGGCCCTGGAACAATATGAAAAGGAAAGAAAGGTCTCATAGTTTAAAAATACTTTTTGCATAGGGAAATGGTCAAGACAAGAGCACGCAGAGCTACAAGATAAAATCCAATTTAAGTATGCTAATATAATGATACAAGGGTTTAAATGTCAAAAGTCATCTCTAACCTAAATCTCCTTTTCACTTAATGACAAATTCTTTTCTCTCTGGAGAAGGTATGAAATGAATGGATATATACCACATACATATGGATTTCCAGAGATAGAAATATTAAGCATAATCATGTAAAACCCCGTTTTTCTCATCGACCGCAGTAAAAAGTTTTTCATGCTATTTTAAAGATGTATTAAGTTGATAAAAAAGAAGATAAGACTTTTCTATGAAATATTCTATAAAATTTTAGCCCAAAGTGTATTCCCATTCCATATTATCACTAAAATATTTTCTTTGTAGAAAAGTATTTCATTACATTAGCTTAATTCCGCTATGGTAGGCCAATCAGGAGAGGAGACATGCCTTTAATATATAAGCCTTTGAGTTTTTGCACAATTTTTAGAATAAAGTACCTTTTGGGCTTCCATTACAAAATGAGCATGCTGGTTGGTAGACAAAAAAATTGGTGGTGTATGGTGCAATCATTTGCATTTGACGGCACAAAAAAGGTAGCCTTTTATTTATGAGGCAAAATGCGAAATTCTTCATAGCAGCCAAAAGCTTGTAATGAAAGGAAAATAGGTAAATATTATGATGGTTTTTTTCTTGGCTACGATTGTTTTTATTTGGTATTTGCTGATAGTTTTTAGTAAAGATAATTGAAAAACTTTTTTTTAGTATCAGCATCAACACAACTTTTAATTGACGCAACACAACGAAAGAGTATATAGTCTTGTCGTAGTCGTACCGAAAGTTCTTTCAACTTTTAGCCCGTAGTCCATAAGGTTTATTCGATCGTGTTCATTGTACCAAAAGCAACAAAAAAGTTTTTCTTTTATACTCGCTAATCCTGAAAAACAATGCGTTTGCATTGCTACGTGCGTGGTAGAGAGTCGAGTAGCGAGAGACTCATTGTACTCCATTAGAATTAGTGTCAAGTCACCTTCTTGCACAATTCCTTTTTTACACTGCAACGATTACATAATCGCATCATTGCACTCCATACAGCACGGAATTACTTCTGACGGACAAATAATACGTTCAGACTCAGTCAGCTATAAACAAAATTAATTCGAGGCTTTTATCCACACAATAATTGTATTCACTTGTGTGCAGTTACGTAAGTAAATGAAACGTATTTGTAATCTAAAGCAAACGATTGTAATAACTGTAAGCTGTATAGGTGGTTCGTCCTCGAATGACTGTTACAAGTTACAACCATAGTTTATCAATAGTCATTGCCGCATTGTCGTTCATTATTTTAAAATTATGATTTCCTTGAAATTACGATGCATTTTTAAAAGTACCTGTTATACTGATTATAAAATGTTTACAAAAATGAATTTCTTCTAACTGCATACAAACTTGAATCGAGTGTGCCCTCCAACGAAGAATGAAGACTATGCGTGTCGAATGTCAAAGCGATTTTTTTCTTCGTATTTTATTACCTGTTTAAGAACAATTTTCAGGTTGACTGATCGTCCTTTGTTACTTGTCATCTATATTTCTTTCCCAAATGATTCATTGATGACAAGCGAACAAGTTGTAAACCAATGATGTTGTCGGTAAATGAATTGAGGTGCAATGTAATAACATGACTTTTTGCCCTTCCGTTTTTATGCTGTGTCATTTCCATTTCTGAAGGGAAATCTACTAATGGCATGCTACGTTGAAAGCTTGTTTTTTATGTAGCCAAAACAAACTGGAAAACAATTCCCATTTATGGGATTAAATTACAGATATATTTTTGATATACGACAGTATAAACGCAAGGTATCGATTCCTTTGCGACACCATTTATCAAGCTACTGTTCAACGCGTTACAACATTAAAGATTTTCTGGAAGTGGAAAATCACATTTTTTCCTATCAACAATTCATA
>JAQFXM010006301.1:0-13447 GCA_034693345.1 Entomobrya multifasciata | reverse complement strand
CCCGACTTGACTGGGGTCATGATATAAAACGTAAGTGTGAAAATACGTCCAATTCTGTAATCTAGTCAAGCTTTTCACACCGACTGGAAACTCTGATGTTAAAATCGGTGTTGTGTCATGTACATAATATACATATGTATGTTGATAGTATGCTTAATTTCTATATACATTTATCAGTTTTGATATCATTTTTCATAATTTCTATATGACAATTCAGGGAGGTAAACGAAAGATTTCATTACACTCTGTCAAAGACCTTACACATTATTCAAACAATGTACATTCCATATTGATTGTTGAGCTTCTCTCGACAGCATAAATTTAAACAGCTTCATTGTAATATTTTCTATCTCGCCAGTGCAATTCCTGTTTTGATACCCACACGTTTTGAAGGATACTCCCACATGCGAAATGAAATGAGACAGTAAAACATTTCTAGTTGCTTTTCAAAGATTATCATCACATGCCATTATGCCATGCATTACTTTAAACTTTTATACTCTTATATTTATTATATAGCATGTTATAATTGTATTTTAAGCAACGATGTGATTTGGCAACAGCAAGTGAAATTGTTTGCCTTTCAATTAAAGCCATTATTATGTGTCGACATTATCGATTGATTAAATGCATCCGAAATTGAGTCTTTGATTTTCCCCCAATGGTTCTGATTTTCTATTGATCTTATGTTGCTAAAAAGTTTAACAATCAATTTTACATCAACATTTGCATAGGCTTTCATTACATATTTAATCTGGTTATCGTCTATCCTACAACCAATATACGATACAGGTATGCAGTTTTGGATTATGCAAAAAATCGTGCAATGGGTTTCATTAGTTTAATGATCCATTTACTTCACTAATAGCTGAAAAAACTTGGAGTTACTTCGGGTCTAAAATTATCTACGCGAAATTTTCCTCCAGAAATTAGTTTGCATGCTTCAAAAATTCCGAAAGAAAATTCTTTTGCAATCATATATGAAAAGCGATCTTATCTAAATTTTATCATTAATCAATAATTTTTCCAGGGAAAACAACACTTCGTATACATATTCAAAGTAATGCAATCTTCAGAGTGCATTCATGAATACCCAATGCCAGAATGCATTTCATGTCCAAGTCGGCAAAAAAGTAATTTCTACAAACCATCTAAAAGAACGTGTTTAAACGGGCGAGATTAAAATTTCACACGTGATTTATGCCTTATTGTCTGCAAAACGTAAGATCACCATTATTAGGGATAATTCTTTTATGCTTTTTATAATCATAAGAAAATACATAGCAAGGAAAACCTCCCGGCTAATACCCCCATGCATATTGTAACATCAGCAAAAAGCTTCACGATTGCCCATGTTTAAATATGATAAATTTTCAAAGTGGTCATCATCACAATTATCTTTTTACACGAGTAAAATAGTTTATGATAAACATATATGAATAGACAACAGTAATATGAATCTTTCCTTAAAAACCAATCCTCTTCCTGTTCATTCACAATCACAATCACCCAACACAACCAACAGAGCCAACCAGCATTTTCTTCAGTGTACTTATTAGCACTTGAGATCTGAGGAACTCAAAATCTTCAAGAGAGCAGGCAACAAAACCAAATCTCTTTATTTGGAAGGGAACGCTTTTTAATAAAGAAGCACACATACGAGCCCATTATACTAACAACCGTGATTTCTTTTTTAGTCTCGCTTAAGAAATTCTAAAATGGAAAAGCGTACATATTATATACATAGCCTTCTTACATTGCATTACTTTACGTTTTAACACTTTTACAGAGATTGTTGTAATGTGTTTGTCGTCTTTGCCCTTCTTTACAACTTCTTCATCTTCACAAATTTTCTTTGCCAGTTGAATGAGTCTCCTCCAGCCAGCCCATTCAAAAACGAATACGCTTACTCTCGGCTGGCTGAGATTGAGTACACTACTGACTCTGGTTGAAAAAGTGATTTTAAAGTGAATTTTAACAGACTGGAATATAAAAAAATCTCTGCTTATAAAACATCGTCAGAGAAAAAATGCATTAACATCAATAATCAAAAGAAATACATGCATATGGTTTACTTTACTTGCATAATGTCTCAATAGCCCTGGGATATATGCGTGCACACTCACATAAGCCATCAGACAAGAGTAAATCTTTCGAGAATATGAAGTTGACTGTTCCTCTTGTTGACTGGAGTTAAAGATGTGATTTCGTTGTAAGGAAGGAGGAGGTGGACCAGTGCATAACTTCCTCTTTCTGTATGTCTGCTTGGGCAATATATTTGACTTAGATACACTTTCAGGAAAAAGACGAACAAAAAACTGAAAATAAACCTGTTCATGATCTTCTCTCTCGGGAGTGTTTGTATACACACGGATTTTTTACATGAGATCTGGAGAAAAAAATGTAAACTGTGGATAATCGGTCTTCGTACCTGCATGAGCTGCCAAAAGTGCCAATGCCAACTGCACTAGACTGTTTGGTTTGTCTACAAGATGCATAGAAGAGTAAATATTTTCACAGAATGACTGCCAGTAAAGTAACGTGCCATACAAGTTTGTAGTGACTTTCAAAGACTGAATCTGTGATTTTATTTTACTTTTTAAATAAATATTTTAAACTATTATTTAAGCGAAACTTCGCGTTGCATGTTTGCTGCCAAAAACATTTTCTAGTTCATGCAAGACAAGGCCGTAGACAAAACGGTGATGTAGTTCAATATTTTAAATAGTGATGTGCAATCAAAATTGTAAAATAATCATAGTTTTACATGGCAGTTAATGATTGCGTGATAGTGTTGCGCGTAGTTAATAGACATGATGTTTGAGTTTGGGAGAACAAAAAGAACACCTATGATTAATCAGAAAGTTTTTAAAATGTGGAGATGGAGGAATAGAACGTTTCTTTGGATTGGAACACTGGTGTGTCTTCTAGCTATTTTGCAAACTTCAAATGCACGGGTAATACATTTAAGACCAAAACTTTGTGAAAATGAAAAGTACACTTATGTAGTCTGGTAGCATTTGGCACATAGTTTTTCATATATGTTTGTATATGTTTAGCAAGAAAAATGTGAAGGATGCCAAGTGCAACCTTGTTTCTGTAAAGGAGATAAAGGGCTTCCAGGACAGCCTGGAATACCGGGACTTCAAGGTGCAGAAGGTTTTCCAGGGGACATAGGTACATGAGCAGTAAAAACATAGAAAATATACTTGTCAGAAGTGCTGTTATTTTGAATACAAGTTGCTCATGAATTTTCTCAAACTTAAAATAAAATAGGTCCTGAAGGTCCTTTTGGACCACTAGGTGAAAAAGGAGATCAGGGTTACACAGGTGCTCATGGAGAAAAAGGATATCGGGGAGAGTCTGGTGTTCCTGGGTTTCAGGGAATAGCAGGGAGGCCAGGTATGTACATATATTCAGCATGTTCCATTTGATTCTTGTTTTGGGGCAATATGACATGCTCACACGTTACTTGTTTTATAATGTTTTTAAAGGTTTACCTGGGCCTGATGGAACCGCTGGACCGGATGGAACACCAGGATGCAATGGTAATTATGGCAGTGCCAATACATAGGTAAATGTTAGTGGAATTTCAACTGTAAGCTTAATTATTATGTAGGTACCGATGGCCGACCGGGATTACCTGGGATTCCAGGAACCTCAGGACCGCGTGGATTGGAAGGTACTCCAGGTGGACGAGGACCTCCTGGGGATGCTGGAGATGGTGGTATAAATTCAGAAGGTTATAAAGGTGACAGAGGTGTTTCTGGGGGTCCAGGTCCGTTAGGATTTCCTGGTTATGCAGGGATGCCTGGACAAGCCGGCGTGCGAGGCGATGCTGGAGATCCAGTAAGTCACTCGTGTTTAATGATTCAGAGTTTTACTTTTAAATGTGTTTATAAATGCTGTAAATATGAATGTAGGGTATAGGTGGATTATCAGGGCTTCCTGGGAGAAAAGGACCTCCCGGTGATCAAAAATTTAGTCCTCCAGGTAATGAAAATCAAAAACTGGTATTTATTAGTAAATCCAGAAATCCTCCAGAAATTTCATGCATGACAAACTGAAACATTTATTTATAATAATGCATGAAAGGTGCGAAGGGTGACGAGGGTGAATCAGGAGACCAAGGCCCACCTGGACCGGGTGGTCAAACAGTTCCCCCAGAAATTATTTCATTAAAAGGGCCAAAAGGAGACATAGGTGTAAAAGGAGAGAAGGGATCAATAGGTACTCGAGGTGAATTGGGACCATCTGGCCTCGCTGGAGCACCCGGTCATCCTGGAGATAAAGCTCCCCCTGGGGATTTGGGAGAGGACGGACCACGAGGTAAACAAGGAAGACCTGGACCAGAGGGACCGCCAGGCCCTAAAGGATCTAAAGGAGCTCCAGGGTACGAAGGCAGTCCAGGATTTAACGGTGATAGTGTAAGTACTTGTAAATATTCATTTTTAGAATTCTGAGTGTTTTCTTGAAATTGTTTTCTTTTTTAAACTCAGGGTGATTTAGGAGATCCCGGTAGACAGGGTATGCCTGGAGATCAAGGCTTTGTTGGACTTCCTGGAATTTACAAAGATGGTGATGGGATAGGATCACCAGGTAATCCAGGATTCCAGGTAGGTTGTTCTTGAACTGCAATAAAAACGAATGATGGCTTATATTTAATTTGAGCATTTACATTAAAATTAGTAATTAATTTTCGGAATTCTATTGCAAATAGGGTCCTCCTGGTTATAATGGACCAAAAGGAGAAAAAGGTTACCCTGGCTTGAATGGAGCAATGGGAAATAGGGGACCTGCTGGTCCTCCTGGTCCAGAAGGCTACCCTGGACAGCCAGGAAAACCGGGATATTCCATTAATGGAGAACCGGGAGACAGAGGTATGCAGCAATGCTTTGTGGTGTCAAACGGCACAGCATTTTAATATGATTTACTTATAGGATTACAGGGATTAAGAGGACCTCCAGGCTATCCTGGTCAACCCGGAGGGCCAGGAGCACCAGGAATGAAGGTACTTTGAGACTTAAATATTCGTATTCTAGAAGTATCCTTATTATAGAGTTTTGCCAAATCAAATCTTTTTTAATTGATAGGGGATGCCTGGGCTGACAATTTTGGGACCACCAGGGCCTGATGGTTTACGTAAGCGAATATGATATATGACGGTCATGATATGTAACGTCACACCACCGGTAACATTGACCAATAATTGTATATCTGTGCTGCTATTTTTTCATACAGCTGGAAGGGACGGTTTAGATGGGTTCCCTGGGGATAGAGGAGACATTGGTGACGAGGGCCCCAAAGGTTATCCTGGAGTCGCTACTTTAAGACAAGGTCCCCCAGGCCCGTTTGGTTTACCTGGAACAGATGGCGACCCAGTAATTGACAAAACATTAATTTGAACTTCAAACTTTATGAGAAATAACGTATTTTGATATAAATATTATTATATTTTGTAGGGGTTACCAGGAATAGATGGATTTCCAGGTAAAAATTCTAAACCATACCGAGCTTTCTATGTGTATATTGTATATGTAGTATTAAATTTACGGATTTTTAAATGAATTTCAAAGGTCTCGAGGGGAAAAAGGGATTTAATGGAGATGATTGTGGAACTTGTTTCGACGGATTTCCTGGAATACCAGGAGGCAAGGGCGAACAAGGTTTCCCTGGAATACCTGGAATTCTTGGTCTACGTGGTTTACCGGGTGAAAGAGGTCTTGCTGGTATGTGTAATCAATAAAACATGCTAGTTTCAGGCTAAACGTTGGAATTTTTTATCAAATGGGGACTGGGGATACTTATAAACTTTTAGGAACAAGAGGGAAAGGAGGCCATCCCGGATTTCCTGGAATGCCTGGAAGACCTGGTTCGTAAATGCTATTTACATTTCTTAAATTTACAAGTACACAATTTCTGGTGTTGTCAGTTAATTAAATCTTAATTTGTGTATGAATTTTACAGGTTCCTTTGGATTAGCTGGTCAACCTGGTGCTAAAGGATTTCCTGGTGAAGTCATCATGCCAGAAATAGAACTAATTCTTGGAAGACCAGGTTTCAAGGGTGATCGTGGTTTCCCTGGGCTTGATGGTCCAAGAGGCCAGCCAGGTATACCAATCTTTTGAACAAAGTTGTTAAGCATCAATGTGGGTGTGAAAGCTAAACATGTTGCTTATGACACAAAATGCGTGTAATCTTTACAGGGCCACCTGGAAGACCAGGAGATCCAGGTCCAACTGGGGCTCAAGGAGAAAAGGGAGCTGCTGGCGAGTTTGGTACTCCAGGTTTCGATGCTCAGCCAGGAAGCCCAGGTTATAACGGTCAAAAGGGAGAACCCGCTGATTTTATCTTTAATCGGGAGATTTTGCGAGGAGAACCTGGTTATGATGGCACAAGGTTTGCAATTGCATTCAATATTCTATAATGTACTATAAAGAAATTGAGAACCAATAATATACTTTAAGTGAATATTTTTTGCAGAGGTCCTCCCGGTCCATTAGGAGATGTTGGGCCACCAGGTGAACCTGGTGACAGTGCCAATAATATTGCAATCGGAGATACTGGTCCACCTGGATTTCCTGGATTAAGAGGACTTCAAGGGGACGTTGGGCCAAGAGGTACACCTGGTTATGATGGAATACCTGGAGAGAAGGTATACAACGCTACGGCTACGTTATGTAACATAATTTTAATAATTAATTAATTGTACAGGAAATGAACGTTTAAATATGCACGAATGATGCTTAGGGTGAACAAGGAGACGCCATATTTGGTATCTCAGGAGAACCTGGCTTCAAAGGCTATCGGGGAATACAAGGAGACATGGGTCCAAGGGGTCCTAAAGGAAGAAGGGGGCTTGATGGAATCGATGGAGTTCCGGTACGTTTATTTTACAACCGAAAGTCAGACAACTTTAATATTCGCCTTGCCATGTTTTTCATAATAATTGTATTTAGGGTCGCGGAGGTACAAAGGGTGAGGCTGGAGACCCCGGTTTGGGAATTTTGCCTGGTGAAGTGAGTGCCCATGCATTCCACAATTCGATACGTAGTTAAAAAGTAACGGTTTAGAAATTAATTATTAACGTTTTGAAAACATAGGTAGGGTATCGTGGACCCCCAGGTCCTAAAGGTGACCAAGGTTTGGAAGGTCCTGCAGGCTTGGATGGTACTATTGGCCCACCTGGAGATCTTGGCTTGAGAGGACCGAAGGGTGCACCTGGTGACGCAGGCTTCCCTGGACTTGCCGTATGATAGCCCAAAATATTAGGTAATTTGATGAAAAAATGATATTTTAATTCATTTAAAAAATCTTTACAGGGAGAAAGAGGTGAAATGGTTCCTGGACTTCCGGGTCTTCGTGGATATCCAGGTCCTCCAGGATTATCTGGTCTTCCTGGTATATTTGGTCCGCCTGGTTCACCTGGGTATGCGGGTATTCCGGGTCAAGATGGATTCCCTGGTCCAAGGGGTGATAGAGGTAGAAATGGCCAAAGGGGTCCAGATGGAGATCCTGGAATGGATGGCTCACCTGGAAGACCAGGCAGGCATGGGCTTACTGGTAAGTCATTTAAATAGACGAAACAAATATTTTTCAATTTAACTCTCTGTAAAATCGTTTGAAATCAAACCACATTCACTGTAAACAATAAATATTCTTTCATTTTAAAGGGGCCTTTGGAGATAAGGGCGAACAAGGAGACGTGGGAATTCAAGGTACTAATAATACTTCATAAAATTATAATTAGGTGGCATTGCGAGACAACAAATGGTATATTATGCACAAAGGTCGTACTGGAGCTAAAGGGGTGCGAGGCTTTGAAGGATTCTTTGGAAGGAAAGGTGGAGTAGGTGATCCTGGCTTACCTGGATTAGACGGGATTCAAGGACAACCGGGTATATCGGTAAGATTTGTACTTTATAGGATTATCCATAAAGATGCGGTGAGGTTGAATATGGGTAAGCTTTAAAAAATGCTTTTCCTAAAATTATGAATACGTTGAATCATAGGGATTGACTGGAGACCCCGGATACCCAGGTTTTCCAGGTCTGAGGGGAGAGGACGCTTTGTTTGGCAGTAGAGGCGATTTTGGTGAACCGGGGACTCCAGGTGAGCGTGGTTACGAGGGTCGACGAGGTTTCAATGGTCTTAAAGGAGAACGTGGGGACCAAGGACCTTCCATTCCAGGAATCGAAGGAGAGAAAGGGCAACCTGGAGATATTGGCTACCCTGGAATTCCTGGTCCACCTGGATTAAAGGGTCCCGATGGCGAATATGGACAACCAGGAACAAATGGAATGCAAGGAGAAAGAGGTAATACAAACAAGAACATGTACCATTAACCTTTTTCCTAATTCTCATCCTAGGAATTCTCATCCTGTGAGAGAAACCTCACCTATAAAATATGCATCAGGAATTACAATACAATTGTTCCATGCATTCCTTAGGATTCACTGGAAGGAATGGGTTACCATCTTTACCTGGAAGGAAAGGTGCTAAAGGAATGTTGGGATTCTCCGGATTAGCTGGGGGGCCTGGTCCACAAGGACAAACTGGTATTGACGGAGATCCAGGTTTCTTTGGACGGCCAGGAATTCCTGGAGACAGGGGACGACCTGGTAATTCAGGTGAAAGAGGCCTTCCAGGAATTTCTGGAGACGCTGGAGACCCAGGTTTTCTAGAGCCAGGTTTAGTAGGAAGTCCAGGATTTCCTGGATTGAAAGGACCCTCAGGGGATCCTGGAACGCCTGGTGTTCCTGGTAGAGCAGGACAACGGGGTGATCCCGGTTACGATGGTTTACCTGGTGGTCCAGGAAGACCAGGATACCAAGGACGACCTGGAGATGCTGGGCAAATGGGAGAACCAGGTTGGAAAAATTTCCTGCAGCTGCAGAATTCAGGTTGGCAAATTTAAAATCCTGAACTTTTATTTTATTTTCCAGGAGCTGCAAGTCTTGTCGTGCGCGGTGAAGATGGTATTCCAGGAAGACCTGGAAAATGGGGTCGACCAGGATACCCAGGTCAAAAGGGACAACCAGGAGAATATGGTCCGGATGGACCAGCTGGTATTGCTGGCATACCTGGTCTTTCTATCCGAGGAAGTATGTCAAAATTGTATAATAATTAGTTTATATTGCATGAAGACGGTTTTTTAAACTCTTTTAATTTCCACGCAGTGAAAGGAATGGTTGGAGATCCAGGATTTCAGGGATTGAATGGAGCTCCCGGTAAAGACGGCTACCCAGGACCACCAGGTCGATCTGGGTTGCCTGGTAGAAAAGGAATGATTGGAGATTATGGACTTCCGGGATCCCCGTAAGATATAATCTCTCATTGAATTTTATTTATTGGGACAAATTAAGTTAGAGAATAACAAACTGTATAAAATTCATTAACTCCTTTCCTCAGGGGACCTGGATTGGCTGGCGAAAAAGGTCCCCCAGGACTTTCTGGATACTTTGGCTTGAAAGGATTTCCGGGAGATTCTGGAATGAATGGTATACCAGGTTTGGGTGGTGTTAAAGGAATGATTGGTGACAGAGGTTATCCTGGTCGTGATGGCTTTTCTGGTTTGATTGGAGAAAAGGTATTGCAATTCACATAAATGATCTAAACTATGGAACTGTATTATGGGATATTACTTAATTATCTGAGAGAATTGATCATAGGGTGAGAGAGGAGAACCTGGAACTCCTGGTACCGGTACATCGTACGTAAGGGGACAACCTGGAAATCCAGGTTTGAATGGACCGAAAGGTGAGTATTCTTGCACGTATTGTCTACGAAGTATAGTTTCTCTGCACAATAAAACTCACATTTTTTACTGAATTTAATATTACAGGTCAACCAGGTAATGCAGGACTAGTTGGAGAACCCGGAATACCTGGTACTCCAGGTCAAAAAGGAACAGATGGATTCCCAGGAAGATCGGGACTACCTGGTTTCCCCGGAGCTAAAGGTTACAGAGGAGAATATGGAGTGCCGGGCAGATCGGGACTTGCAGGACGCCCTGGAACGCCAGGAATCAGAGGAGATCCAGCTCCACCAGGACCCCCTCCCAAGTCCAGAGGATACTTCTTTACGCGACATTCTCAGTCCACAAAAGATCCTGAATGCCCAGTAGGAAGTAGTCTACTTTGGGCTGGGTATTCGTTACTACATTTAACTGGAGATGGAAAGGCCCGTGGCCAAGATTTAGGTAACAACATAGCATGTTTACTAAATCATACTTTTAAGCAAACAGATTGAATTCCAGTGTAACTCATGCTATCAAACTATTTTATGATAGGTGCTCCTGGAAGTTGTCTGCAAAAGTTTTCAACAATGCCGTTCCTCTTCTGTAACTTGAACAATGTGTGCAATTACGCTTCTCGAAACGACTACAGTTACTGGCTAAGTTCATTTGAGCCCTTGCCAATGATGATGATGCCCATCACTGGACTGGAAATTAAAAAATATGTTTCGCGATGTGCTGTTTGCGAGGCTCCCACACATGTGATTGCGGTGCACAGTCAAACCGTAGAAGTTCCTCAGTGTCCTTATGGATGGTATTCGTTGTGGAATGGATACAGTTTCATGATGGTACCCAAAATTTATCTGTATATTAATTTGAGATTAGTTATCCAGAATTTATTCTGACAATCTGTGTAATTCCTCTGTAGCACACCGACGCCGGAGCTGAGGGTGGTGGTCAGCCTCTCGCATCTCCAGGATCATGTCTGGAGTTTTTCAAGCCATTACCATTTATTGAGTGTGTGGGCCAAGGAAGATGTAATTTATTTACGTCTGCCTTCTCTTACTGGCTGGCGACAGTACCTGAGGAGAAACAGTTCATGCGACCAGAGCAAGCTACATTGAAAGCAGGTAATCATGAATCTCGAGTAAGTAGATGCGCAGTTTGTGCTCGACGAAGACCAGACGTAAGGATACCAGGTTCTCCATCTCGACAAAATCCTGGTCCCAATGATTTATCATCAGATTACGAGCTTCCGGAAGCTAAAGGGGCTGTATGGGGCTAATTTTTAAATATTATTAAATACAAATCGTGTTAAAATATAATTGTGTGTACATGAATGCATAAGCTTTAGATACCAATAGACGGAATTTAATGAGTATTTAAATAATGTATAGTTACCTAACCAAAATGATTTTTTATATTTTAATACAAGAACATACTAATGTTTATTGTAAATTGTAATTACCAACTTGTCACTGCCAATTTACCTTTAATTGTCAAATTAGACGTAATTTTAAATCTGTATATGTGTACTTTTGATGTGTATATGAAATTTGAAATACGAAAAGATAATATTTAGTCGAAATGGTCACTGCCAACTCCTTTTAATTTGTAATACTGTACTGTGTATATTTTACGTAACGAATCAGGAGCTTAATAAAAATTACTGTCGAATTTACTTGTAGAACTGTATTTATTATTTTCTGCTTCGTTAGCACTTAAATTACATTTTTTCGTCGAGTTTGGTAATATGTAATACATCAAGCATTCAACATAAAAGTGGAATATTTCCCATTTCATTTAAGTTTGAGTTAAAATATGGAGCACAATTATAATCAATGGAACACGGCTAATTAATGTGAAAAGTCCTGCTTCTCTATTCTCAAAAGTAATTGTTCATAGTTTTGGATTTCAAAATATAATCTTTATATAACTAACTGTACACAGTCAAGTTGTAAGCACAAAATATATATTTCAATTTGCTGATATTCAGTGATGAGAATTCATGTGATGAGGTGAACGAGGTGATTGTTAGTAAGTATTTCTCTGAATAACGTTTGTGATTGCAAAAGTGGGAAAACACTATTTGGTTCAGGCTAGATAAAATAGGTTCGGCTTTTAAAGACTTTACAAATGCACTGATACGTTGCACAACTCGTTCACATTTTCTTTTAATACTATCTGTAGTAAAATCTTTCAAGAAATCTAATTCATCCTACAATTAAACCACCGAAATCTAAGCGTTTCTCTCTCAGCGATTTACTGCTCTATCTCGGTGTAGGCTTTTTTGCTACAACATTGGTTTGAACTTTGAAAACACCATAAACGAAGTTCTTTGACTTAAATACAATATATTAAATGAGAAACTACTGACAGATACACGTGATACAATACAATATGCACCCATTCATTACATTAGACAATTTAGAGGTTAAGTTTTAGAGCTAATTATTTCGGTTTCTGTCTCATACTCTGTGGTTCTTCTCCAAGGACGAATTCTCTATACATTTGGACTGCCACTCCCAATGTTAAAGCTGTTACGATTGCACCCTGAAAATTTAAGAAAACCAATTAAGAATATATTTCATAGTAAGTAAAACAATAGTATATGCATATTTTGCAAAATTGTTAATCTTACCTGTGCGGCTACTCTTGTGTGTATCAGGTACACTGAAACTTTTTGGCTACCCCTATTTTTAAATTTGTAAGCACTATAAGCTAATGCACCTAGGGCAGCAGTTATACCTGCAATCAGAAGAAAAAAATCCAAAATTATGAAAACTGAGGATAAAGGGTGCGGTGCTTGGAATGTAGTTTCGGTGGTTTACCTGCAGGTACAAATGGATTCGCCTTGGCTTTCGCCAAAAACTTGCTACCCTCCTCCGCCTCATCATAATAACTTGATTTAAAATCGTTCATCTGTAAATCATACAAAAGATGAAAGGTTTGCAACATATTAGGAACTGAAGTTATGTAACATGTTCCCAATTTATATGCCATATATTGGGAATTTGACATTAAAGGCATGTATCTTAATGTAACGAAAGTGATTCAGTTCAAAATATCGGCTCTGTAGTGATCAACCGATTTTGGATACGTACTATGAACTCGAACATTCAGACTCAGGAATCAGTATTGGAAAATAGTTTGAATTGCAAATCAAAAAATCATACGCAAAATTCTGACATATTATATGCCCTTTCCCATTAGAAAATCATACCATGATAAACTTCAAATTAATTTACCTTATTGTTATCCGAACCTCCCATCAACTTGCTCAGACAATGTCTGGTGATTAACTGAGAAAATTAATTTTAAACTCAATTGAAAGAGTAAAGTATAATATTCTTGAAGAGAAATTTGGTTATTTTTGGCAATTAATGGAAACTATACAGCATAGCGGCTTGAGGCTTGTATTAGAAAACTATTGCATCTATGTAGTTCAAGTTCATCAGTGGAATACTACCATCATCTGTGCAGCAATGCTGTTGGACATTGCAATTGGCTGTTGCTATATATTTTTCACAAGAAGCACATGATACTCGTCCCATTCCCATGTCATGTCCGATATCACAGCACAGCCCCGTTCCCCATGCTTAGTTTTTTATAAACCAAAAGGCTATAATATTGCGATTGCATCACATGAAACTTTTTACAGGGTTCTTTACGGGTTTACGAAGGATGCTATAATGCTATCTGACTACCAAC